>BQNB010034921.1:0-20578 GCA_026074375.1 Tanacetum coccineum
ACACTGTTACCAAATGGCATATATGGTCACACTAAACGTTTTGTCACACAATCATAATATTCATGTGGCCATTTGATAAGCAATAGTCATACAAAATACACATTTCTTCAATTTAAACATCATATGGTCACACTTATTAACACTTTTGGTCACTTTATGCTTAGTTGTATGTGACTAAATACCCAAAAAAACGTGCTTTGTGTGGCTAAATATTACGAAAGGTCACACAAACTTCAAATTCATGTGGCCATTGAATGATCAATAGTCATACAAAATACATATTTCTTCAATTTAAACATCATATGGTCACACTTATTAACACTTTTGGTCACTTTATGCCTAGTTGTATATGACTAAATACCCAAAACAAACATGCTTTGTGTGGCTAAATATTACAAAAGGTCACATAAATATAAAATTCATGTGGCCATTGGATGAACAATAGTCACACAAATTACACATTTCTTCACTTTAAACACCATATGGTCACACATATTAACAGTTTTGGCCACTCTATGTTTAATTGTATGTGACTAAATATACAAAAAAACATGCTTTGTTGGTTGTACATTGTTTACGGTTACTAAATTGTACCTATTTAGTCACACACAAAATGTAGATACGGACACTAAAGCTTCCTTATGTGTGACTAACTCGAATGCGTGATCGTAGGTGACCTACGCCCGCGCGACCTTTTGTCACACACAAAACTTTTCGCGTGTGTGACTATATGTATATAGTTACACATTTTTGGTGTGACCAATACCGCTTTTTGTACTAGTGTTCCACCTTTGATTTGTCAAAACCAGCTACATCAAATCCTTGAATGGTAATCTTCTTACCAGTCTTCTTCCAAAACCAATCAGCCCTCATTCTCAGCAAAGCCAAGTTCCATTTGATGTCCATCTCTTCTATATCATCTTCATCAATCTGAGTGATGTCCTCATATTTGATTTGAGAACCACTTGATTGAGTAGCTATGTATGCACAGATAGTATCATGGCTTAGACTAGCAGCTGCAACCTCAATGCTAACAGTGGAAACTTGACTACTAGCAGTTGGAATACTAGCAGTGGGAACTTCACCTTTTCTACTGCTGGTGTTTGATGAAGAAATGAAGGCCAAGTTTTGAGAGTTTGATCCTACCTTCTTTTGGACTTCAGGTTTATAGACTTTGAGATGATCATACAAATCATCCAGACTCATTGTGTCTAGATCATCTCTGTTTCTCCAAACAATGGTGTACATTAACCATTCTGGTGCAAGACTTGTCAAAAACTTTTGGTTTAGATCATATTTTTCAATTGGAACATCCATGAACTCAAGATGACTCACAATAGCCTGCAACCTATTAAAGGTTTGCTCAAGTGTTTCTGACCCTTTAGCCTTGAAGTTGCCATATTGTTGCTTCAACTGATTCTTCTTTGTCTTTTTGGTGGCTTCATTTCCACCAAAAGTTTTCAAAATGGCTTCCCAGAGTTCTTTGGCATTATCATATTTGCTGAATCTTAACTGATGCTCATTAGAGAGAGCCAACAACAAAGCAGTTCTTGCCTTGACATCATTTCTTCTTTTTTTTACATGTCTTCAGTAGTTATAGCCACAGTCCTTCCTTTCTTCTTTGTAGAGGCTTCTCCTGCTACTGCTTTCCCTGGTTCTTCTGGTGGTACTTTGTAAGAGTCACCAAACTTTATGACTTCCCATAGAGTATAGTGTTCATGTTGTAAGTACTGTTAGATTTTGAATTTCCATTGTTCAAACTTTCCAGTGTCAAGGATTGGGAGTTTTGTGGAGGTATTGGTTGTGTGGTTATATGGATCCATTTCTGTTTGTGGTTTAGTAATAAGGTAAGAGTGTTATGCTTCTTTGATCAAAGTTTTCTCAACAAGCTCTGATACCACTTGTTGTTCCCAAACTTGGATCTTATACCTTAGGTTATAAGGTTATTGTTATCTTGGATAAACACAAGGTAACAATGAGAGAAACTTTGTTAATGAGTTTCACCAAAGGCTATGCGGAATCTACCCTTTAGTGATCAAGAAGATAACAATGAAATGAAATGAAAATAGTGAATAACCAAAAAGCTTTAATATTATTAAGAGAATAATACGAGTACTCTGACAGTACTAGGGTTTACAAAACCCTAAAGCTATGAGAGTAGTATGTAAAAGATGTGTATATATGATATCTCTTTCTACTTAACCTTAGGACTCCTTTTATAGTCCAAGGAGTCTTGTACATGATAGTATCTAACCAAATCTTCTATAATATGGGATATACACATAAATACATTCTAAACATAACAATACGCGTCTTTGACTCTGAGTAATCCTTATCTTCAATCAGCAGTGGAAAGTCTTCAAGCAGTGGAAACCTTGGTAGTGGTAGAGATACACTAACAGTGGGAAAAATCTCTAGCAGTAGGAATGCCTTAGCATTTTATTCCTAATAAAACTTGGTACATATCAAGGCTAGCTCTTGGAAAAGTTCAGTGTATGTTGGGACATCGTTCCCTTTGACCTTTAGGTTCCACAACTTGATTTTTAGTTTCTTGATTTCACCCTGCGGACAATACTTGTCTGTCATTTTCTTCTAGAGTACTTCCCAAGTCATCGAATATGCATCAGGACCTAAGGTTCGTATTTGACTATTCCACAAAGTCAAAGCAGCACCTAACAGAGTACAGGTGGCGAACTTAACCTGATTTTTAATAGCATAACCACTGATATTGAAAACTAATTCCATCTTTTTAATCCACCAGGTTAAACCGACAACGCCTTCATTTCCTTTGAAGTTCAAAGGTTGACACTTCATGAAGTCAGTGTAGAAACAAGGGCGTGTAGTTTGCACATTCCTTCGGTTATCCCCGTGTGAACTGTGGCTTCCATCTCCATTAGTAGAGTTTTGCAGAAGAGCTTGATCAATCATAGCTTGAACGGATTCTGGAGTCATGTTGTTTGGGTTGGTGTTGTTAGGTGGGGCATTCGATCCTTGTCTCGTCACAGGTGCCATGATTCATCTAAATCACAAGAGACAAAACGTGAGGTCATGACAGGACATACAATAATTTACAGATGAGACAACAACACAAGAGAGGTATATAGTACAACATAACACGTCTATTTCATTCATAACTTGGAAAATTTTACATGAAATAGTTTTTAGTACATAAAATACAATACAAAAGATCTAAGGCTATGCTAGCGGGGAGAACCCTTAATACTTAACATGCCTGAACAATTTCCTAGCAAAGTAAAATGACATAAACTACTAGATATGACTATCCGCATCCCTAGAAGCATCCTGGTGATCTGGAACTCTAACATCTGCTCCTGGTTGTCTAGCTCTCCTCTGCTGCTCTCGCAGTGCTAACAACTCAGCGTGCATGTCACCCATCTCTCGCCTCATATCTCTCATCACACGGAGAGTCTCTACCATCTGTACTTGACACCTACGATCAGTCTCTCGAAGTTCTGCCATCTTAGCCTGCTGCATCTGGGAGCGAGTCTCATGTACCTGGTGCTGTGTCTGAATAAGAGTACCCTGCAACTATAGCTGTATCTGATGTGCATGGAGCTGGGACTCATGTGCATATACCTGCTCATGGTGGGTCTGAAGCTCATAATGGACCGCCTGACTCAATCCTATCGCATGAGCCCAAGCCTCTCGGGAAGCATAGGCCTCTTCCTTCACAATGAGTACCGTCTCCTAGAGAGTCATCCTATCCCCCATAAGTAAGTCGACCCGCTGTGAGTCCATAGTGACTCACTGTGATACGTGAGTC
Source organism: Tanacetum coccineum (assembly GCA_026074375.1). Classification (NCBI taxonomy): domain Eukaryota; kingdom Viridiplantae; phylum Streptophyta; class Magnoliopsida; order Asterales; family Asteraceae; genus Tanacetum; species Tanacetum coccineum. The sequence continues at coordinate 3,785 of BQNB010034921.1, forward strand.
CTACTATCCTGAGCATCCTCTAATAAAGCATATAAGTCCTGTATATCATGCTCATGGAGCTCAACAAGCTTTGTGACCCTAGTATTGACCTCTCCCATGGTCATAGGTGCTATCTCAGAAATTGCCTCTGTCGGATCTACCCAAGTATCCCTAATACCATACCCAACCTCTCTAATCCCCTGTCATTTTGCTTCAGCATCTACGGTGCTGGCAAACCCATAGTCTATCCCTCGACCTCTGATGGGTCTAGCAATAGAACTCTCCCCGACCTCATACTTGGAGCCTAAAGCAAACAAGCACGACCTCTTACGAGGTGGCCACTCGGACTCAGGAATATCATCCCTATGGTCAACAAGTGGTGGTATGTATAGAGATGGTGGTAGTGGTGGTAGTGGAGGTGATGGTAATGCGGCAGTAACCGCATCAACAAGGGCCTGAGTGGAGGCTATCCTAAGTGTCCGGATTTGGGTTAGACACCCAAATGATGGTAGTAATGGTGATGGCACAGGTGGTGGTGATGAATGTGCAGATGGGGCTATGCACCTAGCAAGACGCTCCCCTGCAGAGGGTGATGATAGTAAGATAGGTGGTGATGGTGGTGGAGTAGGCATGGCTAGAAGTCTCTCAACCTCTGCCTCTAGTGGAAGGGATATGGAAGCCTGAAGCCGGACAGTAATCCTAGCTCCAGTGGTAGTAATATTAATGGAGGGTGGTTGTATAGCAGGCTTTGTTCCCTCAGGTGGGGAAATAAGCTTAATAGTAGGTACAACAATAGTGGAGTCGACCGGAGCTAAGTGCTCTTCCTCCTCCTCATTCTCCTTATCTTCATCCTCTTCATCCTCATCCTCATCATCGGCGTCATCCCCGGATGAATCGCCGTCATCATCATCTCCATCCTCTCCCCCATCCATGGGAAAAATTAACTGACCCATCCCGGTCTCATACTCTCTTCATAAATCATCCTCTGGATCCTCTTTTGGACTAACCGACTCAAACAACATATCCTGGTGACCTAACAGCATAGGTGAAACAACAGAGGTAATGGCTGCACCTCAGTCCGGACTCATGCTCATGCCTTCAATGATATATAGTCAGGGTATATAGGCTCTGGCACATAGTCAAGATCATGTGGCTGTATGAACATAGGCTCACGCTCATCCTCGTCCTATGGTACTGGTGGTGTTTGTGGCTCCTCAGGGCCTGGTATATAATCCGGTGATGGTGGGGCTACCGGATGTATAGGGAGTCCATCGTATCCTAATACGATGACTCGTGGAGAACCACCATCAGATACCTCCTCATCGGCTCCCCAAAATACCCATCCCACTGCATCAAAAGGAGTCGTGTAGAGACAGAAGGTAGGTACCGCAATGCGATAGCAAATGAACATACTCGCTACGGTAGAAAAACAAAACAATAACTCTATATACTTTTTAATTTTAAGACTCTTATAGTAATATACGTAATATAATTTATATACTCGTATATCAATTATGAAAGCACTTAGTAACTACTAATGCTAAAACAGTGTATGTCATGTAAGCACATATGCTAGATTGCAAACAAGTAATGTATGTGTGTCCCGTGCAAACCCTATTTCGCGTAATTAACAAAAGTCGAACGTATTTGCAACCAATCTGCGCTACTCTAACTGAGATCCCAACCAAACAAAAACAACTTCTTGCGCGCGCAGCGACCCCCTGCGTTCCCTCTTCTCTACATACACCAGTCCCCCACACTCCTGCGATCTGGTCACCGCGACCTCCCCCCCTCCAAAAAAGCCAGCGGAATCTATTGAATATCCGAGGGAGTTACTTCACCAATCACGCGCACAAGATAAGATACCGGCCGCTAAACATGTCGCTTTTAAAAAAAGACATACAATTGATTACAAACAAAATACTGTTCACATATACAAAGCCATGGCTTCCAAGATTGTTATCGACAATTTTATTAAAGATTCTCGCTTTATACAAATTGTTCCCAAAATGTAATACGCTCCAATCTTTAGTACTCGACTTCTCCCAAAGAGTACTCCCTAATGTATCTTGGCACCTCATGCCTTATTGACCTGAGAAAACATGCTTAAAAATGTCCATATAAAGTTGGTGAGATATTCATATGTTTATGTAAAATCCATTAAAGGAAAACAAGATTTCAAGTGTATGATTATAAGCACCCGATGCAAACATCATAAAAAGTAATTACTTTTCCTAAGCACATGACACTTGAAGCGCGACCTGTATGAACTGCAATAATTGCCAATAATGCTCGTGAATGATGTTCTATAAAACCCCCGCAAGCTCCCAAGTCCGACACTGGTATAACGTTTAGTCTTGTCCGGCAAACCCGGCACAGTGATCGCTACTCACACCAAACGAGGAAGACACTCCCAAATAATCTATTTATACCACTCGCGGCACTCACACAATCTAGTAATTGACAAGTTCATGATAATGGGCTCATGGTTATCGCTACTTAGCAACACGTAAACAATATATACAATTACACTTGCTCCAATTATGTAAAACAAAGCAGTTCTCGACCCCAAAGATGTAAACATTTAAATAATTGTAAAGCATTAGGCAATGAACTCACATTAGTAGTTAATCCCTCTGTCTAATCGCATAAATATATCCGAAGTATCAAATCGGAACTCAACACCGTCAAAATAACCTAAGTAAGTTACGCCAGTTCCTTAATCTACAAGTTTAAGGCTATGACTTAATGTAATAAAACTACAATATTTTCTAGTTATATATACCTGTTATCCACTTGTGGTCTGGAGCACATGTTCATTGTATTTGTCTTACGTGATGGCTCCTATGGGAAGGTATAACGATTACACACGTTCAAGTAAAGTATACAATGTTATAATAAATAGACATATTTATTAAACGTGTTTTAAATTTGTTGTATTATTCGATAAATGTTATAACGTGTCCGATTTGTTAAGTGTTTATTAAAATCACTTTTGTTTATAAAATACCCTTAGGTTTTCTATATTTATAAAAACAGTCCCTATGTTTATGAAATATAATATTTTAAACCCCTCGGTTTCCAAATTTACACCTTTAGTCCTTTAACTTAAGAAAAGTAAACTTTAGTCCCTTCGTTACATCAAACAACCCCTCAAGCGTTACTCAGAATTGACAGAACACAGTCCTTAGACTTTAACTTAAAAATGAGACTTTTGTTGACACGCTTTCTTTACTCAACCTAAAAGATTTCCATTTTTGCACTTTAGTACCTTAACTTACAATATTACATTATTATACCCAATTAAGAAGCTAACAAGTGGACAACTCAGGTTTTAATACACTTATCAATAAGCTACCTTATGTTTGTGTGCATGCTTATAATACAGCTCGGATGAGCTTATTTTGACTTATTAGGCTTATTGAGCTCGTTAAGGCCCATTAAGCAAATAAAGGGTCCATTTAGGATTCTAAAAGCACATAAGCACTTATTAAGCTTATTTAGGCTTATTTTAAAACTTTTGGCTAAAAAATAAGCTGGGATTAGCTTATTTGAGCTTATTCAAGCTTGTTGGGCTCGTTAGCCCAATAACTCTAACCCGAGGGTTTACAAAAGGTTTATTAAGGCTTTATAATGTGATCTAACTTATTTTCTAGTCTAAATAAGCCCTCACGGGTCTGTTTTTATTGTTTGGCTTATTTATAAGCCAATAAGCTCGTTAATGGGCCTTTGGGCCCATTAAGAGCTTGATAAGGGTTATACATGTTCAAATTGATCCAATTTAGGTCCATTTGCATTCTCTAAGATTAATAAGCTTAATAAACTACTTAAGCTCACAATAAGCTATCTAACCTCATTTGTGGCTTATAGGTTCTCGTTTGGCCACGGTATTGGGCTGCCAAGCCCAATAAGGGTCCAATTTGGTTTCTAATAAACATTAAGGTCCATATTGCTTCAATAAGTACATTAGGATTCTTAATAAGCTTGTGTATTAATAAGCTATGGCCTCATAGACATGGCCTGTTGGGCCTGTTGGGCCCAACAGTGGGCTGTTAGGTCTAACGAACTTACTAGTTGGGTTTTAGGGCATTTAATCTTTTATTAAACATTCGAATTTCATTATAAGCCAAAACCATAAGCCAAGCTTAATCTTTGGTGGGCTTTGTGGCCCAATAGTGGACATATAAGTCCATTGTAGTTGTAAATGTTTCGTGTTTGTGGTGTTTAACCATAAGCCAAACACTTTGAGCTTATATGTTCTCCCTATGGTTCGTTTAACACATGCAAGTGTTTAATAAGTTTGTATACACCTTCCTTGGCCACGCCATTTCATTCTCTTTAAAAGTTTATGTGTGGATTTATGTATTTCAAGTGTAAGTGATAGTATATACGTTGGCTTCCTCATTCGAAGTTAAATGAAAAATGTTAGCACATATTTTATCATGTCTAGCACCACGCAAGATCATGTAAATGTATACTATAGAATATGTGTACCAAGCATGTGTATGGACCATGCCATGTTCACTGAGTATGTTACAATTGTTAAACACAAGTTATCATGACCCATAGCGACTTAGTAAGGAAAACGAATGAGAATATGAACATGAAAGAAGTCAGATATAAACATGAAAGAGCTTAGGCCATGACTTACAATAGTCCTAGCTTCTTGATGTCGAGTTTAGACGTGTAGAATGACAACCCGATGGATTATACCCAACATATATTGATCCTAAGCTTCAAAGCTTATTAAATAACCAAAGTTCTTAACTCGTGTACCCTTTTATGACTTTGTATGAAGACCTTGTACCACTTATACGTTTGAGGGAAATTGTTAAGGGCATTTGTCACAGCTTATGACCCGAAACAAGAGAAGAGACAAAGATGGTTTGGACTAGAGAGAGTGTTTAGTGTGTTTATAAATTTTCAAGAAGTGTTAAGTGTCAATATGTATGGGTATATATATAGCCTTAGATCTAGTTACATTTCCTAGTCCTAATTCAAACAAAACCGTGCCCTTATTTGTGGTTTTGTAGGTTCTAGTTAATCTCCCATAGTTTTGATAATACCTTACTAGTATAACTCTTAATTACAAGATATATGTACAAGATTTACCAAAATCATGAAATCTTAAGGTTTTTGTATGTATGTATGCTAGTCGCGGGTATCAAAGGAAAAAGAGGGATCCAAAGTGGTTTTTATCCAATGTGTAATAGATTAAGTGGAGACATTAATGACACATCTTAATTAAAACCTTGATGTGCAAGTACTTAGGAGATATTAAGGATTTTCTAGGTGATTTTGTATGGGTGATGAGTATAATCAAAGGGAAAGGGTAGGTTTTTGAAATCCTATTAAGATTATACAAGTACAAGGTTTAATTAAGAGATAATTGTACAAATGTGTAAGTATCCAAATGTTTTATGGTTTTTGTTTACCCTTAATTGGCCACAATGGCTTATTAACACAAGATTTGAATAAACATTGTGCTTAAGGTTTAAAAGTGGGCGTTGGTTTGAGTCTAGGTAAGTCTAGGTATTTCTGGGGTGTGTCTAAAGGTACTTTATTACGAAACGTAAGCCCTTTTATGTGAATAATAAAAATAAAACACGCAAAGTCAATAATTATCTTCTTAATAATTATATAACACTTGATTGACGTAAACAAATAATTTATTTGATGGCCGTTTACGTTGAATGATTGTTTCTAGTCTACGCGATTTAGCTTAAAAGTTAAATTAAAAGTAAACGCGTATCGGACTAAAATAAATAGTGACGAATAATAGGAGTCGTAAAATGACCAGAAATTGAGAAATGTTACAAAAGTAATTTAGCCACACTATGTTCCAATTCGATGTTGATTGTTTCAATATCATCGATGTCTTTCAAAACACGACCATGTTGATCTAATTTTAAAGCTTGATTTTCGTATTTAAGTTCAAGAGCAACACAATGTGATTCCATTTTTGAAAAATCCTTTTGAAGTTGGGCAACGATCTTTTTGAGACAAATATTTTCAGATTCTAAAGAGTGATTTGAAAGATTAGTGGGCTTATTTTTAAGAAATTTATTTTGTTTGGAAAGCTCAAACTCAAGACGTTCACATTCTTGGATTTTATCAAGATATTTGCATGCCATGTCACAGTAATTATCAGAATCAAGTATAAACATATAACTAACACACAAAATATCTTTCCTGGGAAATTCATGCAAGAGTAGATCATATTCGTTTGAAATTTTAGCATTTTCTTATTCAAGTTCGTCAACCTCTTTTTTAAGTGATTGAACGTAATTTAAATCATCAAACATTTCTTCTTTAAGTGCTCTCTCAAATTCATCATCATTTAATTTTGTCTTTGCTGCAAGAGGAATTAAAAGATTTTTCACAAGCACGGTTATCTCATGAGTAATTGGTTTTAGCCAACGGTCTTCCTTACGTTTTTTCCAACCGATGTCAACAATGGTTTAGACATTATCAATGTTATGTTGAACCACATTAAATTAGTGTCTACTCTTACTTAAATAAGCTTGAATAGGAAAACAAATATATGTATTGTACAATATTAGGCTTGTATTTAACAAAAGATTTTCTCCATATTTTCTTTCTAATTTAATTAGCAAAATACAATTGATCAAGAGATTTTTGTGTTTGAGAAGTAAAAAGTTCATAAAGACTATTTTTGATATGTGTAGTCTACTTTTTAATTTTCTCTTTATCCAATTTTGATCTACACTCTTCCTCAAGAAGAAGTGTCTCATCATAATTCAGAGCAAATATGTTCACAAGATCATATTTATCGTATGGTACCTTATACAAACATGGTTTTTCAGATTGAGCTTTCTTGAGGTACTTAGGATTTACAAAGCTTGCTCTACCATTATAATACAAACTCAGATTAGGAGCTAGCATACGAATGGTTTGAATGGATTTATTGGTTTTATAAACAATGTCATTTAAAAAGTTTACTTGGTTTTCCAAGGCAATCAATTTTTCAATGTCTTTATCTTGACTTATTTTGAAATCCTTTTTCAATTGTTTTTTTCCTTACAAAGAAGGTCAAATCTCATGTGTTCTAAAGAAATCCGATGTACTAACTCAGTGTTTTTCTCTTTAAATTAAAAAGTTTCATAAGCTTGTGTTTTTGAAGATTCATTTGATTGATGTTTATGTTGAGCAAATAGACCAAGAGTTTCTTTGTATTTACTTTCTACCTCTTCTTTTTTAAGTTGACAATTTTTATACACTTTGTACTTCTCAAGATTAATATCTTTTTTATGAAGGGCACTTCTTCATCTATCCAGAATGTCATATGACTCCTTAAGAGCATATTTGCTTTCATTTAGGTCATGAGTGAGTGCTGTGTTTGATTTCTTTAATTACTTTTGAATCTTTTTGTTTTCATCAATATCAAGTTTTAAATTTGCAATTAGATTAGCAAGCACGACACACTCATCTTCATGATCATCAGCATTCTGGTCATCCTCAAATTCATTATTACACATATCTGATGAATCAAGTGTAGTATTTCTATCAACCTTTTCCATCAAAGATATGTCATTCATGTTTTCAGGTTGGTCAGTATGCTCATGTTCATTAGTAAACGCATTGTATTCATCATCTATTTGTACCTTTTCCAATGGATCAACATCATAGGTAGGTCCAGAATTGTCATCAGTAGCTTGCAAGACCTCTTGAATCTTTTCCATGTACATGTAATGTGCTTCCAGCTCTTGTTCATCTGGCTTTTCATCTGGCTCTTCATCTGTGTCCTGAAGCCATTCATCCTGCTCTGTACTTAATGGCACACCTCTTGCCTCTTGCCTCTTGCTTGCATAACATCATCTTCGCCTTATGATACTCATAATCTTTTGCCCGTTTAGGTTTTCTGAACTCCTTAGCAAAATTTCCAAACTCCTTGCAGTTAATACACTGAATCCCAGACTACTAAACTACTCGATTTGCTATAGTTTCCCAAATTCCAATAACTGTTCTAGCCTTTTGATTCACAAACTGTCTAGTTTGATTGTCATTCTTATTCCTTGGAGAAGTATCCATATTCTTATTCCTGGTGCTTGATGAAGTTTTAAGGTTGTTGTTGGTAGGCTAGTAGATGTTTTGAAGTGCTTTACAATGAGTGACAAACTTTTCTATATCTGCTTATCACTCTAAGCATGTTCTTCATCACTTTCTTCTTCAGATGCTAACTTAGATGGAGGTGTAATTGGTTTGACAATCACTCTGCCTTTGTTCTTGGTAGTAGCATGTGACTTGGATGATGTTATTTGTCTTGATAATGGTGCTTGATTATGATAAGGCTTTGGTGCTTGATGATGGTAATCAGGATAATGTTGAGTTGCATCAACAAGTGCGAGTGGATTTGCATTCCTGGCTATTCTTTAAGTACAAATTTCATTAACTTCATTCTGATACTGCTTTAGAATGTCAAAGAGTTTGTGATATGATTCGGTGTCCAATTTAGAATCTTGCTTGATAATTGTTACAAGTCTTGACCATTCTGGCTGAAGTTGTTGTAGAAACTAAACATTAACTTGCTTAGTGGCTACTTCCAACTAGTTTTTGATCATTTCATTCATCATTTTATTGAACCTTGTGTAATATGACTCAATTAATTCCCCGTCCTTTGAAGTAAACATACAAAATTCCCAGAAGAGATTAGTCTTAACATCCTATTTGTTAAGGAAAATCATCTTGTTGCAATCTTTCAATGGTTATCCACATTTCTTTAGCACTAGTACATGCATCAACTGTAGAGTAAATGTCATCTCCAATCCCACTCAATTTCATATGAATTGTTTTTAGCTTCAGCATCAATGTAAGCATATTTTTTGGCAGTAGTGTTCCCATAAGTTTCGGGACCATTGTGTTCTGGTACAGCTTGTTCAGTTGCAGTACATTTCTTTAGTTCTTTTTTGTTAGATTTAGTATCAACATATCTTAAGAAACATGATTGCCATTGAGAATATCTCCCTGGTGCAAGTATTGGTGGACGTTCTTTAGAACCAGCTGCCATGATGTCGTTGTGCATTTGGATATTATTTGATGGAGTAGTCATGATGAATGATTAAAGTGATATAAAGTGAAAAATGATGTGTTGGATCTTAAGTAGATGAAGTGATGTTGTTGTGGTTTGTTGTTGACGAAATCGTTGTTGTAATTGAAGTACTTAATGTAATTGTTAATGATTGTTTGAGGAAAGGAGAAATGGTGAAATAAATTTCAACTTTTAAGGACTAACAGTTGTGAAATACACTTGTAAAGACTAACTGTGTAATTAAATCCAAGTTACAAGGGTTAACGGTTGTTAATGAATTAACTAGGGACGAATGGTGTAATTGGGTTGAAACTTTGAGGGTTAGAATTGTAAATTCAACCTAGGGTTTGTATATTCAAATTACTTAAACCCTTAAACCTTCCCACCCTTTTTAACTTGTCTTCTTCCTTGTTTTTAAACTTAAACCGTGACTTGTATTCTTAAACCACGACCTATTTGGTCTTAAACCGCTTAAACCAGTCTTGTTAAACTGCGTAGACACCCTAAATAGCGAGCTAGAATCCCTTAAACCGCCTGATATTTAAAGATATAAACCGCGAGGAAGCTTGAACCCTAAACCACGTGGAAGAAAACTTAAACCGCCTACATTCATAAACCGCCTAACACCTAACACAAACTTAAAATGCGATGACAGGTCTTAAACCGCCTAAACTTTTGTTGTTAAACTGCGTACTTTGTCCCTGTAAACCGCCTAAGATAAATCGCGAAGAAAGCGTATAAACCGTGAAGAGATGCTATTAAATAGCTTGTTTTCAAACTTAAACCATAAAGCAACTATTAAACAACCTGCTAACAAGAACTTAAACCGCCTAAACCCTTGATATAAACCGCGTACAAGTCCCTGTTAAACCGCATATGTAAACTATAAAACCCTGTGTTTTCAAGTCATTGACGACGTCGATAAATCTACTATTTATTTTTAGCGTTGTACGCGTTTGCTTGAAATTTCATGAATTAAGTTTAAATCGCGTAAGTTAAAAATTAGCGTTCAATGTAAACGGGCATCAAACAATTAAATGTTTACATCAAGCAAGGGTTATATAATTATTTTGAGAATAATTATTAACTTGTTCATTTTATTTTTATCGAATACGTAAAGTGTATACGTTTCGCGATAAATTGCGTTTAGGCACTCCCGGAACCACCAAAACTTTTCTACGCTTCAACAAATACCCACTTTTATACCCAATACATAAAAGTTACAAAATATATCATACATATCTTATGTATGCCGAAATTTTTGTAAAATATACAAGTAATATAAGAAAAACTCTTCCATTTGGTCAAATGAACAACATACCTCATTAAAACCATACCATACCTTGTCTCTTTGACCTAAAGACCAAGACCATGACTATGACCCATCCCTAAGACCTTACCATGTCCCTTTGAATGTTTCCTTGACTCTTGACCTTTGAAAGTGTTATATACATGCAAGTAACTAAGTAGTAACACATAAAGAACAAAGCACTTAGTAAAATTTTTCACAAACTTTCTCTCTTTCTCTCTATATGCTACGGCATCAAGCAACAACCAAACCAAACCCATATTAATTTTTCTACAACCCATACACTCCTATACACATCTATTCTAAGATATTCTAAGGTATTTCCAACCATTGAATCACCATTTCCAAGTATTACTCAAGAAAAAGGAAGCTAGGGTTTTGTTAAGTAAACAAGGGTTTTTATTTGTGCAAGCTTTGGTTTTGTGGCTAAACAAGGGTTTAGCACTTGCTTATCATCATCATCATACCTCATAAGGTTTACTTGAACTCTTTATGTTCTTATAATTTTCATTTTTATGCATATGATTATTCTATTTAGCTTAAATCACCATTTAGGATTATTAACATGTAAAAAGAAGTTTTTATTTGTTGTCATCATAATGTACACTTCTATATACCTTATGATGTTAATGACATCATGTTAAAATGGTCACACAAGTGATTTACACTCTTGGTTAAACATGAAAATGATTATGGGTTAATTAGGGTTTTTATAGTTTCATAATATGTTCTCAGATAAAGAACTACATAAGACATGTTGAATATTATTTAGGACTCATATTAATGATACTTGAACACTAAAAAAAGTTATCTTGGAAGAATACACTGTACACACTTGGTTATGTATAGATTGATTGGACAAAAACTAGTGATTTAGGGATTTTTAAAAAAGTTTACGGTTTATTATGTAAGATAAAGGACTTTAATATTTTGGACAAAAGGGACAATCAAAAGGACTATGATATAATATACATGTAATACATATGATAAATATAAAATATAAGATTAGTGGTAAAAGTCATAAGATGAAAACAAGGAAACAAGACTTAATTTTGGACTTAACAAACTATCACAAACATTCTGTCCAAAATTCGAAATTTAACATATCCATTTTATATTTTTATAAGATAATACATTTCACGACGATTCCGAAAAGGTAAGAAACTTGTTAAACGGATTAATAACGAAAAAGTTACGTTAAAAACGAGTTATACGTTAATGAACGAAGTCGTAAATGAATTTTTATAAAAACATTTTTATAAAAATTATAAACAGCGGTGGTCGATATTTTAAACAATATAGCATATTTTTGATACCAGAAAATAGAATCGTAATTTTTCAATTAATAACGAACGAGTTATGAATTTCGGCGAGTTACGACAATAATATACTTTTATAAAACTATTTTTATAAAAGTTACTATTCATGACAGAAAGTTATATTTTTGTAAACCTCCTAAAAGTATAGAACTTTCAAATACGAGAACGTCCTCGAAAGAATCGTTAAAAACGGAGCTATAACGAATAAAATACGACATTTACGGGTTTTACGACAACAAATACAAATTTTATAAAACTCATGTCTGTTATGAACAGTAAAAGTTACTGTTCATCAGGGGACAAAATTTATGAAAATGTAAAATATCGATAACCCGTCTTAATACGAAAAGATGGGCATAAGAAACTCGTGAATTCGGGTTTTTTTTTTTGTTATTTTTATTTAAAACCGAAAGTTACGTCAGTTTTTGCTAAAACGGTAATTATAAACGTTTTAACTTATTAAACACAATTTTACCAAAACCATTAGTTGGTGATTGAGCTATATAGAATATTATGTGGTTATCAAAGTACTATATTACTAGGGAGTTTCATAATGAGGCCTCTTCGGATGGCGTATCGACGAGTTGTTGGATTTACGATTTAAAGTGTCCTAACTCCTCGTACGTCATGTCATGACCTCTTTAATTATGATAGCCCGAACGATAGTACGATGTAACAACTATAGGATATTATTCAATGTTATTGATTAAAGTACTCGGTACTTATACGACCTTAATTTAAATAGGTTGCATCTGATCGATTTGCGTGACGCACTATTTGTGATACACTTGGTATTTGCTCACTCAAGGTGAGTTCATAGCCCCACGTTTTACATGCTTTTGTTTTACAAAGTTTTTGGTGAAAACCATTCAATGGTTTTACAACTGGACACTAAGTGGTAAAGTTTCACATTATGATTTCATGTTGCCTAATTAGCGATAAACCCAACTGAGCCATCATCAATGAACTGTTAATTACAGCGCGAGATTTATAAATAGATCTATTGGTTTGACAACCCGTTCGGGTGATAGCTATCACTAGGGAAACTATGTATTATCATGGTCGAATATAGATGTTGCGGGTTAGAACAACACCACGGTCAAAGTATGGCCATAATTTGGCATCCATACACGTCAAGCAATCAGTGTCAATGAGCTTAGAGCAACGAAATTATAATTTATATGATGTCTGCATCTGTTGCATTATCATACACTTGGGAGATCTTGTGGTCCTACAATATATGATTTATCAAACCTATGAATTCACCAACATTATTGTTGACGTTTTAAAGCAATGTTTTTCAGGGGATCAATAGGCACGAGGTGCAATGGATACATTGGTGGTTTTGATTTGGATGTCATGCATTAAAGATTTTGTCGCATTTCATTTTGTTATCTGTTATGGGCGGAAAATCTTTGTATTTTGATCAAGTGAACAAGTTAAGCTTCGGGCTTATGTAACAATTACTTTGTTAAATCCAATGTATCGTTTTCAAACGACTTTTTGGTCGTTCTATATATATCTTGTGTTATTGATCTGAGAAGTAACACGCCCCGGACCATTATTCCGCTGCGACCCAATTTGGGGGTGTTACAGATTGGTATCAAGAGCCAAGGTTATAGAGAACCAGGTCAAATGTTTTTGCTGGACTATAACCGTTTTCAAACAACGAATTCATACAACGGGGTTTTACACGGGACATACATATGTGCATACATTCATGCATACACTACTTGTTGCATTAGTTGGTTGGACTAGATGCATTCATAATTGATATACATGTTATGATATAAATGTATATTGCTATAAGAGTCTTATATAATATACTCATATAAGCCATTTCTGCTGGTCACAGTAGTCATGTCAGCTGATTCTGCTGTTACCTATACTTCTGTTCACTCCGAGGCACGATCATGGAGTATCCCATCTGAGGATCCTTATGAGGAGGCTGCCAGACAACTACTGGAGCAGGCACCACGTTCTCCAGAGTATGTACCTGATCTCATGGAGCTGGAGGATCATGTACCAGTGTACATTCCTGAGCCTGAGCATCCTGAGGACTTAGTGCCAGCTGAGGATGAGGCACCTACACCTCTACTACCACCATTCTTTTTATCTCCACGTATTCGACCCCCACATACTAGAGCAGCCATGAGGCAGATGAGAGCTACAACACCATCCACCTATCATTCACTACTCCCATCAGGGACCCCACCATGGTTACCTATCCCTCTACCTGCACCATCTACTAGTCGTAGAGCTGTTATTCCCGAGGCTGACACGCCGCCTCGGAAGAGACTATTATGATTTAGCACACAAGAGGCGATGTTGATGAAATCGATGCTTTTCTAGATATTAATATTTCTACGGATATTGAAAAGGGTTATCATGACTCGGAGGGAGATATTCTCTATCTTGAACATTTGCTTAGTGATGATACTACCCTTAGTCTCCCTCTAAAGGTTTTTTTAGATCATGACCCGAGAAGTTTAGGTGATATTAATGATTTAAAGATTTTTGGTCAATTGTTTTCGACCCGGATTCATGTGTAATTTTTTTCTCCAACATATGAGATGTGTTAACTTTAAGGATCACCATTATTTTTCCTTCACATATGTTATCTGAACTTTTCTTCCTTATTTCGCTTATCCGGTGAATTCTCCTTTCCCTCTCTCCTCCGGGAGTGAGGATATCATTTTTGACCCTGGCATCTCCGCTTTTCATTTTTCTTCTCTAAAGCCGGTGGCATATGAATGTCCAGTGGAAGTTTGCTCTTTCACTTGTTTCATCCCTATTATCACGATGATATAGGGTGAGTCAAGCTAGAGAGTCGCACAAAATACCAACGCGCTTTCATGGGTGCGGGCAACCCATGCTTATCTTTGAGTTAGTATATTTGTATTGTATTTCATTTAATAAGTGTGATGTGAGGTGGATTGCTCTTCATTTCCGTGTTTCGTTGGTTCGGTGATCGCCAGACTCTTGTCACTCGGATCCTTGTCCAGGATTGCCTGGATTATGAAGACTCTCGTGCTCGGTGTTTTGTCCATCATTCACTCGATCTTCGATCCTTAGCATGCTTATATATGGGAATCTGATATCCTAGATCTTATCGACTAACGTTTATCTTTTAGCATAATTAATAAACGGCTTTAGATTTACGTTGAGACCCCTTAATATTTGGATTAGGCCTTGACATTAGTATGGGGGTGGCAGTCTCACATTAAGGACAATGTGTAGTTCTAGTATGGGGGTATCTGTCGATTTGATCGTACCTGCAATCATTGTCTTTACGTAATCCCGTTTTTACCACCAAAATTTTAAAAAAATATTATGATTTTATGCAAAAATTTGAAAAAAAAAATTTATAAGTGTTTTGTTATAATGTTTGACTTTCTTGCTGGGTAGAATAAGAATAAATTTTGATCCGATCGAGCATGTTGCGATCTAGCTTGTCCCTTAACCGTTATAAACTTTAGCTTTTAGCTTTTGCAAGTCTTTTATACAAGAAGCTTTAAAACGCGAATTTTAGCTTATGCAAGCCAAGATTTTGCAAGTTTCCATAATTGACTTTAAATATGCAAAACTAGTTTATTTGACTAAGCATTTGCGGATTTCTTTCTTAAAGATTTTAAATTGCGAAGAACGAGAAATGATAGTGTTAATTATAAGTTTAGATGCTAAACATGGAATAGTTGGTTTTCTTTAGAGCCCATAAGTATTAATTGTGGCTTTTTCTTCCATTAGCTTGTTTCACTTTTATATAAATAATGTTTAATAAATAAGGTTGTCCGGTTCAATTTAATTTTTAGTGACTTTCCACTAATTTGGAAGACGATGCCCAATAAAATAGGTACACATCGGGATTCGGAATTTGGCATACTATATATATCATATGAATAATTTTTTTACTTACACCTTAAAGAGCCTTCGGGTATATGGTGTAAGTAGAGTTAATAATGAGATTACTTATGCCTTAAAGAGCCTAAGGGTATATGGCGTAAGTGATTAAATTGTTCATACCTTAAAGAGCCTTAGGGTATATGGTGTGAATGATTGAATCATTTTAATAAATGATTTGTTTGTACCTTAAAGAGCATTAGGGTATATGGTGCAAATTAAATCTCACTTGATTTATGTCTTAAAGAGCCTTAGGGTATACGACGTAAATCAAGTTAAATAAATAAGTAGCCTCATAAAAGCCAAATTTCGGTCACCTCGATGTAGACCTCATCGGTTTTCAAAGATAGGGGTAGAAGCTAATTTTTATCTTTAACCGTCCCGCTTTATTTTCGGATTTAATAAATATCGAAATAAGTCTTAAAGAGCCTTCGGGTATATGACAAAAATAAAATCTTGAGATACAGAATTAGGAATAAGGGAGGAAAAGTAATACACAATTAGTATTTATGAGTAGTGTTAGTATTATGACTTGTATTTGACAATAATCTTGTTTTTTAAGCTTAGTATCGAGAAGTGAAAGTTGGGGACGATGAATTTATTTTGCTTGTTCCATGATCCTAAGTATTATAAAAGAATAATGAATACACAATGTTATGAAGTGTTGAAGTATGGAAAGTTATGAAAAAGCATAAAAAATAGAAAAAATGTTGAAAATGAAAAAACGGGGCTTTTCAGAACTAATGTTTCTTTAATCTCTTAAATGAATACTTAGCTACTTTTTGAGGTAATTAATCAAGAGGGATTAAGAATCTTAGTTTTTTAAAAAGTGTTATTTATAATATTACGTAAGGACACGGCAATACCTTAGTATGGGGGAATTTGGTATGTACTTATTTACACATACCTTTTACCTTATTAAACGAGCTAAAAAGACCAAAAACATGATAAAAATGTATTATATACGTTTGTTTTGTGATTTGTGCCTTGCAGGTACGGATATTGATTAAAAAGGACAATAACGAAGCAAAAACAACAAAACCGGGCATGAGATTGGAAAGAGCATGGAAAAGAGCAAAAGACCAAAGCCGAAGGCACATTTATCTTTAAACCCTACCTAAATTATTAAAAGCCCATAACCCCGTTAGCCCCTTTTAACCTTAAATGACTAAAAAGGTTAACAATGTTAGTCCTTAACAATTTCACCAATAGTCCTAAAACTAACAATTCCCTAACAA
>BQNB010034921.1:20906-46674 GCA_026074375.1 Tanacetum coccineum
TATATTTGGCATTTTATGTCCGTTTTTGGTCATTTATGCTCGTTTTTATAGGTAAAAGGTATGTGTAATTAAGCACATACCATTTTAGTTTTTTTTAAGTTTCGTAAAATTAAAGTGACTGTTTGGATATATATTGTCTGTTTGTAGATGAATAAATTATTGTTTGTTTTGTGTGCTGTATAAAATGTCTGAATTAGAGAAATTACCGTTATACCATTTTATATAAAATAAGTGTTGAATATAATTAATTGGATAAAAGTAGTGGGAGGTTAGATATGTAAAAATAAAATTAAAATGATGTGTTTCAAGTCGGTATAAAATTTGAAAATACGTGGGTTTTTGTGTTAATAAAAAAGTAAATGGTTTAAGTCGGTATAAAATTTGAAAGTACGTGGGTGTCCGTTTTAATAAAAAAGTAAATGGTTCAAGCGAGGAAAATATGTAAAGTACGTTGGTAATATATGAATTTTACCCTATTATCAAACACTACCTAAGTACTTTTATTTCAACAATAATGTAACCGGTCGTTATTTCGACTTACTCCGTACTAAACGATAGCTGTTTTAAGCAATGTTTTGAAACCCGGTTCGACCCGGCCGGGTCAACCGGTTGAACCGGGTCCGGTCGAAAAAACGGGTTAAATTAAACCGGGTTTTATATTTTCGAAACCCGGTTTGACCCGTCGGGTTTAAGGTGACCCGGGTCAACCCGGTTCTCGAGACCCGGTTTGACCCGGCCGGGTTTTGATTTTTTCATGTTTTTTTATAAATAAAATAAGTTTTTTATATATATTTGCAACGTAATTTTATTTGTTACATGTTATATTTGGTAGTAAATCGTTTTTAGGCTAAATATAAGGTATATTCATAATTTATATATATAATTTTTTGTATTATTGCAAATATTATTATTTTTTTATTTTTTTTGAAAACCGGGTTGACCCGGCGGGCCAACCGGTTGAACCGGTAACCCGGTGACCCGGTGACTCGACCGGGTCGATTATTGACCCGGTTTTCAAAACATTGGTTTTAAGTAATTGCTGCCAAAAGTTTATGAAATAAAATTCGCAGTAAACAATAAGCAATGGTCAACTACGTTACTCTACACACATGCTCCGAAGAAATAAAAAAATATGATCCAGTTTAACTTCAAGAAACAGAACATTTGAAGCTTGCAACATTTGAAGCCCTGAATCATATCAACAAACTTTCAATAAACGATGCCAAAGGTTCATTCTGAACGACAATTTTACGTATCTTTTTCGAGTGATAGATATCGGATCAAGTTTAACTTCATGAAACGGAATTTCTCCACCTTCTTGGTGTTTTTACGATCGGTTCTGCGTTACTGTGTGACCCAACTCCCGAATTCTCTGTTGTCGTAATCTTGGTCATTTTGCTTAGTTTCTTCCAACCACTTGACCATGCCGATTGGTGCTTAATCTTTGTTACCTTATCATACTGCCTTTGTAGACCCTCCATATCATGTTGAAGTTCTAGGTACTTTGTTTTGACGGTTTCTAGATCGAATTTGAGTGTGTTAATGTCCTTTTTGGCGGTTGCCCACCCGTCTTGAAATGATTGTGGTGTTTCTTCAATTAAAGTTTTCCTATTTGGAATGACTTGTTGGAAGTGTGGATCACTTGAGTCTCTAATAGTGGCATTAGCTAACGCATTACTGAGCTTTATTTGTTCCGAGAGGATGACTTGAACTACAGTTCTAACAGGAAGCCTTTCGTTTTGAGCAGCGTGTGTACATGCATCCATCGAGAGCTTTTGGCAGTCCATGACTCTACAAAGCCTCCTTCGTTCGTGTTCTGAGAGGAGTGGGTGAGCCTACAAATCAAAACATGAACGAAGAATAAATATATGTAATTTTGTTACGTGTTAGACAACTCATCCTACATGTACATTTGCTATCATTGTAGTCCTTTTTTGTTATTTCTAGCAAATGAAGTGTTTTATTCTTACCTTTAGATACGAATCAATAGCACGATATATGCCATCGTCACAACTTCTTGCCGAATCTGGTAATGCCCCAGCGAGGACTTGAAACTTCGTCAATGAAAGATTTTTATCCCGTGAAATCTCCGCAAGATAACTATCAACGAGCCTAGCAACTATGGTTTTTGCATTCGAGAAATTACCCGTATGAACCCCATCATTATTCTCACCCATCGGGTTTCTTCCAGGGGTCGAGATTTCTATTTGTTCTTGAATCAGAAAATGCTCCAATATTCGGTGAACAAGATCCACATCATACATAATGTCACTTCTAGTATAGCAAGGAATCAGAAGATCTTCTAACGTAGCCTCTTCGAGCTGCATCCCAACTCTTTTCTCCAATTCGGTAACCAAAGCTTGTGTCACATTAACCATTATCGCGATTCTTAATAACCGCAAAAGAAAGCTACACGTGACACTATCCCTTTGTGGTGGGATTATACTAACTAAGCTTTCGATAATCGTTCTTTGACATTTCCCTTGAGGGCTCGAACAATGATCGCCTTTATTCACCGCTATGACCATATGCAACCCGCCATTCCATTTACTCGTGCCTTCGTCAACCGAACCCGATGAACCCTCCTTAACCATACCCGGAAGCGATAGCATAGCATAACACATGATGGCTCTTCCTACCAATTCGGGCTTCATTCCTTTTACTTTAATTGCACTTAACACACGAACAAAATGACCGATATTAAGTACCAAAAGATCTTCACACCACCAATCATGAACACCCCGGTCACTATTCACACTCGGGTACCGGACGCCAGTGGGGTCCGTGCACGTTTTCCAAGCAACCGATTCGCTACACCTTCTTACAATTTGAAGGTTTTCGGCCCATGGGGACAACTTTTCGCAACTCTTAAGCACTAAAAGGGAATCATTCCATGAAGACAACACAACATAGTTTAAATAAGCTTCAGTTTTAAAGATCAAATTCCCTTCTTCTAAATCTTCCGTCATTTCAAGATACTCAGCTGCACACCTTAGGCTGGCGATCACGGTTGCGATCAAATCAATGGCTATTCCATAACAGAATTTCGCGACGAGCTCAAATGACTCTGCACCACCCGGTAAATCATCTAGGATTAATTTCTCTAAGTCCATATCTCTTGATTCATATATAATTCTGTTTATTTTCCCACTTTTAGAAAGAAGTGGAAACTTTGCAAATATAAATCAAACACACAAAAACAAATATTAGTATTAATCAAATATCCTTGTATAACATACAATCATAATACGTTGAGTATGCTAAAGTCAATACCTTGTGCAAATGGAAGCTAATTTCACCAATTTGGATCATCAAGTCACTTGGAATATCAGTTGCAACATACCTATTTATGAAAACCAAACTTATAAGTATAACTTGATATTTTCAATTTGCATGAAATTTAGTCTTGGAATCAAAGTTGAACTATATATTTTGACTAATGTAAAATGCTTACCAAGATTGACCTCTTTGTTCAAATTTGTCACATTGAACACCATGATTGGTATCAAGAACACCATTGTTGTAATTTCTTGACGCAATAGATTCAGATTCTGAATCCCACATGATGAAAATGAATTAGTTGCTAGGAACTTAATTACAAAAAACAGGTGACGGGTAATTATACAAAATGGAAAGTACTTCATAAATTGATCTAAAATTGTGGGATTTATATACAATTTCAAGACTATATGCTACTTTTGGAGAGACCAAATGGATTTTTTTAATTACTTTATTAAGTATAGTATGCTCAAATGGTTATATTTTAACGAGTTGTAACATGTTAGAATGATTGAATTCTTACTTTTATGGATGTTTTTAGAACTTAAGTGACGGTTTTTAGGAATAGATGAAAAAATAATATGGCCTCCGACGTGTCAAAAAATGGTAGGTTATGTGAGCTTGCACTGCCAAAAAATCAAATCAAAAGAGGCAACTAACGATAAGAATGACTTGACAACGAGCAAAAATAAATTTTCATGAGTCGGGTCGGTTTTAATTAAATTGAGACCTAACTAATAATATCCATTCCTTTATACCATATGTCTATCTTTAAAGTTCTTTCGTATTGTTGAAGTTTTTGGAATCGATTAAAAGAAACTTTTTTAATGGAGTGGATGGGTCGGAAAGAAAATGGCTTGGATTAGTTGAAATAAGGTCTTACCTTTCAAGAAATACGGTGGTCTCAGAGTTTCTAGTTTCTATGCTCTTAATCGAGTTCTTCTCTTTAAATGGGTTTGGCGATTTTTTTCTCATGGTTCTTGTCTATGGGCGAGATTCATAAAAGCTATTTATGGTGAAAACGGTGCTCTTAATTCCCCATGTTCTTTGTCTAAACACTCTCCTTTGCTAGACATTATTCATGATGTTACTGTTCTTCGCACAAAAGACATTAATCTTGTAAATTTAATTTGCAAAAAGGTGGGCAACGGGTTAAACACCTTATTTTGGGAGGATCCTTGGTTAGATGATTTGGCGTTAAAGAATAAATTCTCGAGACTTTTTGCTTTGGATAACTACAAACAAATAATAGTTGTTGAAAAAATTAATCATGCTTCCATGGTTGATACTTTTCGTCGACCTCCTAGAGGTGGTGCTGAGGAATAACAACTCGTTTTCTTTTATCCCGCATGGATGGTCTAATATTGACAAATATCCTTGACCGTTGGGTCTGGTCGTTAGAAGCTACAAGTAAGTTTTCTGTTAAATTTGTTCATCAGCTTATTGATGAATGATTCTTCCAAAGGAGGAAGTTGCCACAAGGTGGGTTAAAGTCATGCCCATTAAGATTAATGTGTTTGCTTGGAGAGTTCGTTTGGATAAGTTGCCTTCTCGGTTGAATCTTTCCCTTAAAAGTATTGATATTTTGACTATTTTTTCCCATCTTTGCTATGTGTTTGTCGAATCCGGTTCCCATATCTTCTTTTCCTGTGCAATGGCTCGTCATTTATGGAGGAAACTTATGTGTTGGTGGGAGCTCGAAGACATTGATTTAGCCTCTTATGATGATTGGCTTCTATGGCTTAATTCCTCTCGGCTTTATAAGCGACTGAAAGAGATCTTGGAAGGTGTTTGTTATGTAAAGTGGTGGTTAATTTGGCGCTTTAGAAATCAGTTGCTTTTTAGTGCTACGAATCTGCGGGGAGCTTCTTTTTGATGACTTGGTTCAAATTTCTTTTAATTGGTGTTCTAATCGTTGTAATTCTAAACTAAATTGGGTTACTTGGATGAAAAATCCATGTGGAAACCGTAGAGGGGGGGGGGGGGGAGGGGGTTGAATATGTATCCATTTAAAAACTTAAATGTTTTGTATCAAATTGCCTATCAAGCATGACACAATATAAATAGTGTTTATATTAGTTCTACAATAACTATACATATAGTATCAAAGCGTATAACAACAATACAAACCTAAGCATAATATTCACATCTATTCACGACACGAACATAATCAAAACTATATAAGAAACACAACACACAATTATCTATATAATGCAAGTGTAAATATAAAGCAATAAATGCGAGTATAAATGTAAAGTGATAAGTAAAAGGAAATTCAAACCCGACACGGTAATTTATAGTGGTTCGGGCATGAAGCTCCTCTTCGCCCTACTCCACTCCTCGAGTACCCAACTCGAGAGTTACTTTACTAGTCAACAAGCTCCCTTTAGGCGGAGAAAACTATACACACATAGCTTACACGAATTTCCGACACTAAGGCAAATGTCGAATTCTAATCTTAGCCAGAACCGATCTATCACTCACACTTATATTTTGAGGCCTAAAATACTAATCGCTCTCACAAGTATTTACTCACCTAAATACATACACGATCTACCCGATCCAACTAATAAATAAGTTTGGAAGATGTTAGGAATCAGAAAAAGACTCGATCACTACCAAATATATAGTTATTAGCTCGTAGTTAAGCGTTTAATTAATTATGTAAAAGAAACGGGC
This sequence comes from Tanacetum coccineum, assembly GCA_026074375.1. NCBI lineage: Eukaryota > Viridiplantae > Streptophyta > Magnoliopsida > Asterales > Asteraceae > Tanacetum > Tanacetum coccineum. The sequence goes on from BQNB010034921.1 coordinate 26,865, forward strand.
CGACCTATGAATACTCCATGGGTCACACGCCCCAGCCCACATTGTAAGAGTATAAATACTCTCTCCACACATGGAGAGGGTGTTGGTTTTCATTTTATTATGCTATTCCATACTTTCTCTCAATAGAAAACCTTCCACTCTTCCTTTCTCTCTCTAGATCCATTCGTGTATATGTATATGTGTGGGATTGATATTCTACAATTGGTATCAGTCGCCATGGATTGATTACGTGATTGTTTGTGTGTGTTTTTACTTGAAAATCTAAGAAATCTAAGTTTTTTAGTCATAAAATTCAAAAATCAAAGTGGTTTATTTTTTGATGTTAAAAATGTTAAAAGTTTATTTTTTATGATTGATATAGCTTAGATATAGTTAGTTTTGCAAAAAAATTCAAGAAAAAACATTAAAAATTATGTGTTTTAGGTGCTTTTTGTGTGTTAAAGTGCATTTGGATATTTTTGTCAAAATAACGGTTTGAAAAGTTTTTGTAGCGATTTGTCTACTTATACAGCGATTTGGCAGGAAAAGTGTAGCGATTTGGCAATATTGGTCTAGCGGTTTGAACCTAGTGTCTAGCGATTTGATACTGTGTTCAGCGGTTTGGCAACAAGTTTCCATCGATTTGGCAATAAGTATCCAACGATTTGACAGGTTTAAATTAGCGATTTGCGTACACTGTGAACTAGCGATTTGTCTGTGATTATTCAGCAGATTGATATCATTTCACTAGCGATTTGAACTAGCCATTTGAGACTTTATTCCAGTGATTTGGCAAGGCTTGAACTAGCAGTTTGTTAGAAACATGAAAAGTAGCGGCACTTCCCATAAATAGTTAGAAAAGCCCGTAGGTAGTCAAAATACTAGATTAAGAAGCTAACTGGCCAAAGGATATGGAAAGCCCTTTTCAAGGCCATATCCGGCCACCCTTGAGTTATAAATACCCTCTCTATGTATGGATTGAGGGTGTTGTCGGTTGGTTGTGCATTATTTCACCCATAATACAAAAGTTCTCTCTTATGTTCCATTCCCCTCTTTACTAATAATCATCCAACCAATCTATTATCTAGATTCACCTCACTTCCTCTTTCTATGTATGTTATTTGATTGTTCTTTGGTATGTGCTTAATTACACATACCTAAATGACCAAAAACAAGCCTAAATGACCAAAAACAGACATAAAATGCTAAATATATGTGTGTTTTGCTATTTGTACTGTGTAGGTATCGGATATTCACTAAAGGACAAAAATGAAGCCAAACCGGACAAAACCGAGCACACGGGATATGGAACAGAGCAGTAAAAGTCTAAGTCAGTCAAAATCGAAGCCAAAGACGTCGTGATCTTAAATGGGCAACCGCGTACCAGTTAATGGGCCAAGTTGCCCATTAAGCCCTTTTATTTAATAAAAGCCTAAAATCTAATTAATCCATAACTAGTTGACCCAAAATTATAAGCCCATTAATTAAACATAAATACAGTAACCCTACTCCCCATAACATTAAGCCATTACACCGTTAGTACTTGGGGACTACATAGTTAGTCCCTCTCTTATTTCACCGTTAGCCCTATGTCCCTAACAACTCGTTATACTTTAAACAAACTGTACCCCAATACCCCATTTACCGCCTTAAAAAACAATGTCATCTCTCACTTTCCCTCGACCCCTGCACCTCAAAACAAACCCATCACTTTCCCACTTCAACCCCACTTCACAAACCAACAAATCCACCTTGGCAATCCCCTAGCTTCTCATTCGTTGATGAATTGAAACCAATTCAAGGGCTGTGATCATACTACTTGGTGAACAAGCATAATGAAGGGCTTAGATGATGATTTCGACTCTCTCACACAAGAAACACACTTCAAAGGACCAAGACTTCTCAAACGGCTATAAAGAGTGTGTGTTTTCACACAAAGGAGAAAAGTCATAAGTAGCTTTTATGTAATTTAGTTTAGCATTTTTATTGTATTTTTACATCTTTTAATCAGCTTATTGTATTTCCTTTCAAGTATTGTAAAACATTTTTAAGATTAATTAAATTTTAAGTTTATGCAAAATTCTATTTTTAGTATTAAGTGAATGTTATGCTTTTAAAATGTTTTAATAAGCTTTGATATAAGCTCTTATTTAAGCTGTTTAACTAAAACAAAAGAAACTTTTATAAGTGCTTAAGTCAATTTCACCAAAATTTCACCCATAAATACCTCAGCTTATTTTGAAAGAAAAGCCAAACCTGGAAGAGCTTTTAAGACCATACTAGCTTATTTTTAAACAAGCTAGAGCTTGTTTATAAGCTCTAAGAGCCATTTAAGCCCTTGTTTAAGCAAATGGCCTTGTAAGTTTCATTTTTTACTTTTATAGCTTATTTTACTGTTAGCTTTTTTTAGTGCTTATTTAGTGCTTATTACTGATTACTTATGCTTATTATTTCTTACTTATTCTTATTATTAATGTTTATTGCTTATCTATGCTTACTTGTAGTTTAAATTTCCTTTGTTTATGTTTTTATACAAAACTGTCCTTAATGGCTTAAAATTGCCTAATCTGTTTTGCTTATTTATAAGTCGTTTTTAGTTGTTGGAACTTGCTTTATAAGCCTTAATATTGCTTGTTTATCATCTGTTTTCAACAATCTCATCTTAAATCAAGCTAAAAATAGACTTTAAAAAACTTAAAGGAGTGTTTGGGTTAAGAGTCAAAGTGGATCAAATCAGTGTTAAAATTATTTTGGGTCACTAAGCCAACTTTAACAAGTTCTTTTAAGTTGTTTTAATCTATTTTAAAAAGTTTTTAAAGTTTAAAATCAAGTTTTAAGGTGTTGTATACAAGTTCTTAGAATCTGTGGTTTAGAAATTTGTTCAAGCTGTTTGAATTTGATTCTTGCTTAAAGATTGTTTTAAAGTTTTGTTTATGATTATTTTAGAGTCTAAATACAGTAGGGATATTTTTGTTAAATGTGCATTTGCACTTGTGGTTTTGGTCTCAATTTGTCAAAATGCATTTTCAGTTTTTAAAATTTTAAAAAGCCACTTTTTAATCACAAATTTAGACTAGTTAAGGTTAGTTTTAGGAATTGAAATTCATAGCACAAGCTTATTGTGCTATAATCTTAATCTGTTTAAGCTTTTTGTGGTTATAGAACAGCTTTTACTGGCTTATTTATAAGCCTGCAGTTAGTCATTAGTCTTTTAAGTTTGTTTTTAAGCTTACTGTTTCTTTGCTTTTTAGTAGTCTTATAGCTTATTTTACTTGCTTATTTTTGTTCATTAGTGCTTATTAGGGTTAGGTAAACATATGTTTTTAGCTTATTTGCTTTCCTTGTTGCTTATTAAGCTTAAAAAAATCAAACAGTTAGCTTTAGCCACTTAGCTTAAAAAAGGGCTAAATTGTCATTTTAGTTAGCTTATTTTTAAGCTTTGTAAAAAATTCCTTTTTTAAAGTTTGTTATCTAAGCTTAAAGTTTACTGTTTTAAAAAGAAATATATATAAAAAAAGTTTTACAAAAAGAGAAGTCACAATGGTCGAACCTGTGACCTCCCTCTTATACTAGCCAATACCTTAACACCACCACACACTGCCAACTCGCCCTTGGGTCTTTTTCGTTAAGACTCCCACCCACATTTCTTTTATTACCTTTTTGCCTTATAAGCCTTTCAACCATTTTTAGCTTAATAACAGCTTATTTCAATAAGCTGTTTGTACCCTTTTATTTTTCTTAAGTTCTAAACTGTTCAAAGGACTTTTCTTGAGTTTTTTAGATTTTTTCAATTTAGTTTATTATTTTTAATTAATTTTTTATATTAAAATTGTTTTTAATTCATAATAAATAAAATCAAAATTAAAAAAATGTAATTCTTTTTTCTAAAATTATTTTTATTCATTTAATACTTTTAAAAATTAAATTTGCATTTTTAGGATTAAAATTTGATAATTTAGGTTTTCGACTCGCGTTTTTAATTTCCGTTAACGTTTTTCGTTTAATTCTTTAATTGCTTTTAATTGTTTGCTTTCCGTTATTTATTTTTACATATTATTAGTAGAAATCGAACTCAAATCAATCTTTGATCATTCAATCATTCGATCACGAACTTAACCTCGATTTTCAATTCACGCCTCGTCGGGATACGACTCGGGAAGGTTTTGGATTTTGCTTTGGTTAAAAGCAATTTTCCTTCTTAAAAATCTTTTGAAATGCTTCTCTTACACTATAATTTGGTATTTGGTATTTTAGTTATATATATATATATATATATATATATATATATATATATATATATATATATATATTATATACTAAAGAATCCAAATTAAATTTTTGGCGCCGCTGCCGGGGAGGTGTGTCCGATTCTCGTGTTTACGTTTGAAGATTAGTGCTTGAAGACCCTTCCCCGTGAAGTTATCGCTTTCATTTGTGAATATTTTCTTCTATTATCAAATAATCAAAAATTCCAAAAAAATTAAAAAACAACAAAATCAATCGTTGTGTCACTTGTGAATTCGGCGAATCTTCAACGACTCCGAAACGTTGTAATCGTAGACGTTCCAAGCAAAGAGTCAAACCGTTTTCTCTTGAAGAGAGTCCCATAGTTACGATGGCCGATCAAAGTACTATGGTGGAATTACTCCAAGCACCCACCGAGGGTTACGGAGATGCTATTGCTATTCCCGCTATTCTAGCGGAGAATTTTGAGCTTAAACATGGTGTTCTAAATCTTGTAACTTCAAAACAATTTTACGGATTTGAGAAAGAAGATCCACATGCTCACATTCGTGGGTTTAACAAGATTACTTCCACAATTAAGTATAGAGATGTGCCTAATTCGTCGATTAAGCTTATGCTTTTTCCATTTTCTATCAAGGGGGCAGCTCGGATTTGGATCGAAAAAGAACCCCCTCGTTCTAATCTTACTTAGGAAGATCTTGTTTCCAAGTTTATTAACCAATTCTTTCCTCCTTCAAAAACTACAAATCTCCAGAATGAAATTATGAATTTTCAACAACGTTTTAATAAATCATTTTGTGAGGCATGTGACCGTTTCAAGGATCTCCTTCGTACATGCCCGCATCACGGTTTTACAGAGTTGCATCAACTTGATACCTTCTACAATGCTTTAACCCTAACCGATCAAGATTATTTGAATGTCGCCGATGGTAATCTTTTGACTAAAACTCCTTGGGATGCTTTGACAATTATTGAAAACAAGTCAAAAGTTTGCAACTCACGGAACAAACCGATTGTTTCAAAAGTGAGTACGAATGCTCCTTCTTCTTCTACCCCCCATTCTATCGATATTTCCGCTCTTGTCGACGCCGTTAAGGCTATGCTCTATTAGCAATCTTCTCCTCCTGCTTCCGTGAAAGCGGTTGAGGAAATTTGTGTTACTTGTGGTGGACTGCATCCTTACCACCAATGTCTTTTCACCGATGGCAACATTTTTTTGGAATATCAAGATAATATTCAAGGATATGTTTCAGCAGCCGCAGTAAACTATAATCAGGGAAATACCGGATACTGTCCTCATAGTGTGTCTAACCAAATTCGACCACCGAGTTTTGCTCAACCGAATGTGCAAAATAACCAAACCTGGTACAATCAAGGTTACAATAAAAACTGAGGAATTAATCAAGTAAATCCGAGTTATCAAGCTCCGATTCAGCAAACTCAAGTTGCTCATTCGAATGAATTGTCGAATTACAAGAAGATAATTGATACTAATATAAAAGCCATGCAAAATCAAATTAATAATGTGAAAAATGAATTGAGGAATGAAATGCAAACTTCAATACAAACTTCAATGTCAAATCAAACCAACGAGCTTAAGAATATGATGGCTAGTTTTTTCCAAATGAATACCGCTTCTTCTTCGGGTACGGGTTCACTTCCTAGCAACACCGTTGCTAACCCGAGAGGTGACTTGAAAGCAATCACCACCCGAAGTGGTATTTCTTATGATGGACCTCCAATTCCACCTCTTCCCAAGGTGGTGGAATGGGAACCCGAGGTAACAAAGGATACGGTGCAACCGAGTACCAAAAACATCCAACCTCCGGTAGTCCAAATTCAAGCTCCAATTGATGAGCCCGTTGTTGCTCCTAAGCCTAAACCGTCTATACCTTATCCTTCGAGAGCCAACAAACAAAAGCTCCATGAAAAAGATGATAATCTAGCTTTGAAATTTGTTGAAATCTTTAGGGAATTACATTTCGAGCTCAGTTTCGCGGATGCTCTTCTACATATGCCGAAATTTGCTTCAATGTTTAAAAGTCTCCTTAATAACAAAGAAAAATTGTTTGACTTAGCTAAAACACCGGTGAATGAGAATTGTTCGGCGGTTATCCTAAAAAAGTTGCCCGAAAAACTTGGAGACCCCGACAAGTTTCTTATTCCATGTGATTTTCCGGAGTTAGTTGAATGCTTAGCCTTGGCCGATCTTGGTGCAAGCATCAACTTGATGCCTCTTTCCATATGGAAGAAGCTCTCACTCCCCGAACTTACTCCTACTCAAATGATTCTTGAACTTGCAGACCGATCGACTACTAGTCCATCCGGTATTGCCGAAGATGTCTTTGTAAAAGTAGGAAAGTTCCATTTTCCGGCCGACTTCGTAGTCGTTGATTATGTTGTCGATCCTCGGGTTCCCTTAATTCTCGGGAGACCCTTTTTGAGGACGGCACGTGCTTTGATTGATGTTTACGGTGAAGAATTAACTCTCCGAGTTGATGATGAAGCCATAACCTTTAAAGTTGGTCAAACTTCGAGATACTCCTACAATGATGTTGTATCAATTAATCGAATCGATGTCATCGACGTAGCCTGTGAGGAGTATGCTCAAGAAGTGCTCAGATTCTCGGATAGTTCTATGAGTGGCAATCCCACTCCGTCGTTAGATCCTATCCTTTCTACTTCTTCCCCCTCTCTCATACCTTTTGAGGAAGGTGACTTCATTTTGGAAGAAATCAAAGCTTGTCTTACAAATGCTTCAATTCCACCGAGAATTGTTAATGATGACTTTGATCTGGGGGGAGACCTTCTTCTACTCGAGAAGTTATTAAACAATGATACATCATCCCCTATCCCTTCGAAAGAACTTCATGTTGAGGAACTTAAAATCGTAAAATCTTCTATTGATGATATTTCAGAGCTTGAGCTCAAGGATCTACCTTCTCATCTTGAGTATGCATTTTTGGAGGGTACCGATAAACTACCCGTCATAATTGCTAAAGACTTAAAAGAATATGAGAAGATCCGACTTCTAAAGGTTTTAAAGTCACACAAGCGTGCCATCGCTTGGAAAATCTCCGATATAAAGGGTATTAAATCTCAATTTTGTACTCACAAAATATTAATGGAGGATGACTCTAAACCGGCAATTCAACATCAAAGACGGGTGAACCCAAAAATTCATGAGGTTATCAAAAAGGAAGTTATCAAACTCCTTGATGCCGGATTGATTTATCCTATCTCCGATAGCCCGTGGGTTAACCCCGTTTATTGTGTGCCTAAGAAGGGCGGTATAACCGTAATTTAAAATGATGATAATGAGTTGATACCTACTCGATTAGTTACGGGATGACGTGTATGCATTGATTACCAAAAGTTAAATGATGCCACTCCTAAAGATCATTTCTCGTTACCGTTTATGGACCAAATGCTTGAGAGACTCGCGGGAAATGAATACTATTGTTTTCTAGATGGTTTCTCGGGATACTTTCAAATTCCTATTGACCCGCAAGACCAAGAGAAGACCACCTTCACTTGCCCTTATGGGACGTTTGCCTACCGACGCATGCCTTTCGGCTTATGTAATGCTCCGGACACGTTCCAAAGGTGCATGATGGCCATTTTCCACGACATGATCGAGGAAACAATGGAGGTCTTTATGGACGATTTCTTACAGCTTATTGAATAAGCTACACGAAAAGGAAAATTACCGAGAGATTAAGTAAACTAAAAAACAAAACGAGATCTTCAACACACTTTAAACCATTTTCATTACATCATCATGTTAAGTTTGCGAAATAAGCTAGGTACAATAAGCAGAAAAAGTGAAATAAGTTATTACAACTTTTGAAATAAGCTAAAAATCTAAAAGCTAAACTAAGAAAAATAAAAGACTATCTCCTAAAATAAAGGGGAACGAGTTGTATATATAGCCAAGAGAATGTTAGAATTGTAAATTACCCCCAATGATTGGGGAATGATTGAGTCAATCATTGGGTACAAAAACCCTTCACACGCATTGCCAAGTTCATATAATAATATCTAACCAGTCGCAAAGGGACACGTGGCCATTATAATTGCTTCAAAAGAACGCAAAGATTTTAACCGTGTGATTCAATTCAAAATTTGTCTTTGAAGTGTATAAGAACCCATGCCACGGGCCTGACTTTAATTCGTCCAATCTTGTGTAGTGGAGCATCACGTGACCGGGTGGGATTTATTTCTTGGCATGTGATCTTACATCATGCTCACGTAACCTTTATTTTATAAAATCAGTCTTTGCGAATTCCTTGTTGGGCTATATAATAGGCTTTTGGAATAGTGGGCTAGCCTGGCCCATAAAATGGGTTACGGGCTGGCCCAATAAGATCCGAGGGCACCGTTAGACTCGTTTTCTCGCGCTCTTCCATTCCCAGGCTCGGATTGGTCTGCTTTGCCTTTGTTTTTGATCTCTTTTTATTGAATATCCGTACCCGCAAGACACAGACACAAAATCCACAGATACAATGCATTTTTTTATATTATTTTCGTCATATTGGTCCTTTTAGCTCGTGTAAATATTCAAAGGTAATGGTGTACAATTAGCGCACATACCAAAAACCCCCATATTAAACTATTGCCGATTCCTCACGCAATTTCATAAGTAAACCGTTCAGAAAATCAAGAATCTCAATCCACCTCTACCTTGAAAAGTAGCTAAGTGTTCATCGAGGGGAATTAAAGAATCACTAATTTTAAAAAGCCCTGTTTTGACCATTTTTATAAATCTACACTTATTACCACACATATTTTTGTATTTTACCTTTTTTCTCATTTTTTTGTACTTTTTTAAAGCAACTAACTAGAATGTATGGACTTTCGTTATTTTCATAACTTTAAGGGTCACAGAATAAGAAACACTTTAATCCTAAAATGCTCAAAAAGTATTATTCATCGTCCTCGCTTTCACGTTGTCCCAAACAAGCTCAAAAACAAATCTTGTCAAATACAAGTCCATGATGCTAACATACCTCAAAATACAAATGTGTATTAACTTTTTTCCGCTTTATTCCTAAATTTGTATCTCAAGATTTTATTTTTGTCATATACCCGAAGGCTCTTTAAGACTTGATTTGATATTTATTAAATCTGAAAATAAAGCGGGACGGTTAAAGATAAAAATTAGCTTCTATCCCTATCCTTGAAAACCGATGAGGTCCACATCGAGGTGACCAAAATTTGGCTTTTATGAGGCTACTTATTTAATTAACTTGATTTACGTCGTATACCCTAAGGCTCTTTAAGACATAAATCAAGTGAGATTTAATTTGCACCATATACCCTAATGCTCTTTAAGGTACAAACAAATCATTTATTAAAATGATTCAATCATTCACACCATATACCCTAAGGCTCTTTAAGGTATGAACAATTTAATCACTTACGCCATATACCCTTAGGCTCTTTAAGGCATAAGTAATCTCATTATTAACTCTACTTACACCATATACCCGAAGGCTCTTTAAGGTGTAAGTAAAAAAATTATTCATATGATATATATAGTATGCCAAATTCCGAATCCCGATGTGTACCTATTTTATTGGGCATCGTCTTCCAAATTAGTGGAAAGTCACTAAAAATTAAATTGAACCGGACAACCTTATTTATTAAACATTATTTATATAAAAGTGAAACAAGCTAATGGAAGAAAAAGCCACAATTAATACTTATGGGCTCTAAAGAAAACCAACTATTCCATGTTTAGCATCTAAACTTATAATTAACACTATCATTTCTCGTTCTTCGCAATTTAAAATCTTTAAGAAAGAAATCCGCAAATGCTTAGTCAAATAAACTAGTTTTGCATATTTAAAGTCAATTATGGAAACTTGCAAAATCTTGGCTTGCATAAGCTAAAATTCGCGTTTTAAAGCTTCTTGTATAAAAGACTTGCAAAAGCTAAAAGCTAAAGTTTATAACGGTTAAGGGACAAGCTAGATCGCAACATGCTCGATCGATCAAAACTTATTTCTTATCTACCCAGCAAAGAAAGTCAAACAAATTATACAAAACACTTATAAAAAAAATTCAGCATTTTGCATAAAATCATAATATTTTTTTAAAATTTTGGTGGTAAAAACGGGATTACGTGAAGACAATGATTGCAGGTACGATCAAATCGACAGATACCCCCATACTAGAACTACACATTGTCCTTAATGTGAGACTGTCACCCATATACAACGCAATTCAAAGCCGTTTATTAATTATGCTAAAAGATAAACGTTAGTCGATAAGATCTAGGATATCAGATTCCCATATATAAGCATGCTAAGGATCGAAGATCGAGTGAATGATGGACAAAACGCCAAGCACGAGAGTCTTCATAATCTGGGCAATCCTAGACAAAAATCACAAAACACGAAACACAAGAAAGGAAGAGGCGAGCCTCCTCACATCACACTTATTAATAAATATAAATATGCTAATACTAAGGATAAGCATGGGTTGCCACTCACGGAGCGCTTGTTTTTGTTCGAGTCTCTAGCTTGACTCACCCTATATCATCGTGATAATAGGGATGAAACAAGTGGAAGAGCAAACTTTCATTGGACATTCATATGCCACCGGCTTTAGAGAAGAAAAATGAAAAGCGGAGATGCCTGGTCAAAATGAATCCACACTCCCTGAGAGAAGAGGAAAGAGAATTCACCGGATAAGTGAAATAAGGAAGAAAAGTTCGGATAACATATGTGAAGGAAAAATAATGGTGATCCTCAAAGGGTAAACTTCCATATGTTTGAAAAAAAGTACTCATAATTGCCATGTGTGGGGGGGGGGGGGGGGGGGGTTGTATAAACTTTGACCATAATCTTTAAATCATTAATATCACCTAAACTTCTCGGGTCATGATCTAAAAAAACCTTTGGAGGGAGACTAAGGGTAGTATCATCACTAAGCAAATGTTCAAGATAGAGAATATCTCCCTCCGAGTCATGATAACCCTTTTCAATATCCGTAGAAATATTAATATCTAGAAAAGCATCGATTTCATCAACATCGCCTCTTGGGTCGAAGATCACATCATCAATTAGAGCATCGTATAAAATCTTCTTCTATTCATTCCCTTTAGATTCCAAATCAAATAAATCATCATTCTCTTCGAGAGGTGGTTCATCGATGAACCCCTTGAGAATGGAAACAACACTTATAGACGGATCATGGTGAAGAAGAAGCTCAATGTCGTCACTTGGGGCGAGACACACATCCTTATTAGAATCGAAAAGAGGTGTTACTAGGAAAGTCGACTCATCAAGGTTGGAATCATAAGAATCCTTGCACTTGATGCCTCTAACACCTCATCAAAAAGTGGATTTACGTCACTAGAGATATATTCGTCGTCGAATTCAAAAAGAGGGTTCGAGTAAATTTTAACATTGTCTTCTGGAACGTCCTCATCGGATAGTGACTCATCATCACTTGAGGTAAAATCATCATTTGAATCGAAAAGAGGGTTAGAGAAAGTCACGGATTTTTCCTCAAAAATACTAATGGGAGAGAAATCATCACTCGAAGGTAAATCACAAGCAATAAAAATTGAGATATTCAATAATTTCTCATGAGTATAAATCGTCCGTCTCATCCTCTAAACTGACGAGTTCAGAATCAGGAGGTAACGCCTCAAAAGAATCGTCATCACTTGAAGTACAATCATTGTTAAAATCAGAGAAAATCTCAAAGTGATCGTTTAAAACATCAAGGGGAGGAGTATTATCACAAAAAGGCATATCACACGTATCGTTGGAAATACCCTCAGACTCACTTCGGATTGGGACAAGGTCCTCAACACTAGACTTTGTTACTTTGTCTGATTCTGTTTCCGAAATAGTGCTAAGATGCTCGTCCCCCATACTTAGAGAGTTATCAGGTTCCTCGGATAGGTAAGGATGGGTGTGAGTGCATTAGAACGAATTCTCAAATATTCCCTATATGAATAAGTGTACCATCATCATCACATCGTCGTAGAAGTCATGACGATTCCAACTTGGAGAATTAATATATTCTACAGCTCGCTCCCGTATAATTTGAAAATCTTTAAGAAGTTTATGCAAGCAATTTTTATATACCTCTGGTGAGCATGTTTGAATGTCAAAAAATTTCTCGCTAAGTTATTAAAGTATATTTTTCTAGCGATAAAACCTTTGGCGTTTCCTCTAAAAGATATATGATTAACTTCATTAAAAAGGTTTGAATAGATTTCATTAGGTCTTCTCTGGCTTGCAAAATTTCCTTACTCATTTCTTGAGGAGGATGATGAATGACGGGATACTGCAGGGGTTGAAATTGATCAAAACCGGAAGAATTATAGAAATTTTGGTTCATCGGTTGACACCGGAAAGTCTCATGAGGACCCCCGCAGTTCTCACAATAAAGGTATTGTTGTGGAAAACTTGATGAAGTTTGTGGAAAATTATTATCATAGTTTTGATTGAAACACGGGTCCCGGGTTTGCAGACAAAACTGAACTTGAGGTGACCATCATAACCAAAATGAGCATCGTTCCCACATAACTCACAAGAATACGTCTGGTACTGGCGTTGTGGAGGGTAGTCAGAAATATTTTGAGAATCATTAAAAAAAATCAGATTTGGATCATAAGCGAATGAATTTCCAGCTCCTGAAGCGCAAAATGAACAAAATCCACCGTTTAACGGGCCTTCACACCCGCAACAAGTGACTGGATTTCCATCTCCATAAGTGCAATTTAAACAAATTCCATTTATAAGATTAACACCACACTGCTGGCACGTACATAGATAACAATAAAAGCCATCACATGGTTGTCCACACCCCCACACACTCACGTTGGTTATACGAAGACATGTCGAAGAATTAAACGGATAAGAGGGTAAAGAAAGAAAATATTTAAATTGAAATAAGTGGATAAGGAGAATAATTTTTGAAAAATTTTCATAAAGATAATATTAACAAAAATATTTTTGATATTTGTAAAAGAAAAGGAAAAATAAAATAAGAAGAAAAATATTTTTGGTTTCTTTTTTTTATATTTTTAATAAGTACGAAAATAAACTTTCCGAAAAAAGGATCTTCAAGGCACTAAATTCAAACACCACGTGTAGATCGTACACCTCTCCCCGGCAGCGGCGCCATTTTTGATAAACGTCAAACGCGTTCCGTACTAAATATATAGAATATTCCCCGTTAGAAAAAAAAATTACTATGTAAAAAAAAAAAAAAAAAAAAAAAAAAAAAAAAAAGAAAAAGTTGTAGTCTATCCTTCCTAGTGTCGTTTCCCGACCGAGAGGATAAATTGAAATACCGGTTTATGTTTTTGAGAAAATGCTTGATTATCTTAAAAGATTTTTGATTAGAAATAAACTACTTTTTATGAAAACTTAATTACTACTAAAAAATTATACTAAATATATAAATACTAGACATAATTAAGCTACGAAAATTATACTAAAATCATCTAAAAGATTATAAAGATGCAAATGCTTGCTAAGTGATGTGAAAAGTTCATTAAGTGTGAATTAAGGTTTATTAACGAATCAATGTCTTTTGAAAAGATAGTTATCTCACAACGTTGGCTTATATTGACAAAAATCAATTAGAAAGATATTAATTACTAGATGCGTGGTTTAACTATTTTTCCGGATTTTGTCCTTAAAAGTATTTAAACCACCAATCTAAATAATCCAAAATTATTAATCAATTAAACCTTTTTCAAATCCACACTTAAATCCCAAATCACAATTTCACTTAACAAGCATTAATTAAACCACTCGCTACTCATAATGATCAAATAAGCAAAGCAAAATATTTTTATACTAAGCTACACTAATTAATTGAAAAATGATAGAAAATGGAACCGAATTGAAGACCCGCAATTAAACGAAAACCACCCGATTTATTTCGCTAAAGCAAATAATCAAATTCGGTCTAGCTAAATAAACCCTTAAGGTCCACGCCTCGTAAGTTGACCGGTACCAAAAGTCAAAACACAAAACAAATAAAAATTGTTAACAGTGCATGTTATATAATACATCCAAATGGCAATTCCTTTATTATTCACCACAAGCCCATACCAAGATTCAATTATCCAAATATAGGCCCAATTAAATAAACGAGGGATAACTAAACGGTAAAGGCCCAATTCAAATTTTCTAAACCAAATGCAAACAAAGATTATTAACGAGAAGATGAGAACTAGGAAAGCCAAACAAATAAGCCATATCCAATAAGGCAGATACGAATAAGTTCAAATTCAAAATAAAGCCATGAAAACCTTACTGAATATAGCCAACTTAGGGAAAATTAGAAAAGCACTTAGAACTTGATAACACAATGATAAGCTAAACGAATTTTTAGATCTACTACCTAACCGACTAAATAAGCTAAAAACTAAACGAGATAAGCACTCAATAAACAACAAAAAACACCAATAAGGACTCACAATAAGCTATAAGCACTTAAACATCACAAATGACAAATCGAATAAGCAATTAAGCTCACAAAAGTTTGATCTAACAATATAAGCTCACTTAAATCCAAATAAGCAGCTTAGAAACTAATCTTAACAGAAAATATGAGCTTCTAATTAAACTAAATCGATATAAGCACAACAATAAGCTATATTCGAGCTTATTCTAGCTTATTATTTCGAAAAGTATTTAAAAAACTAATGAGAATGAATCGAAAGAGCTTTGAGAGCTTTTAGGAGTCACTTTCTAAGCTTTTAAAAACTTTTGATAATAAGAAGCTACGTTAATAAGCAGGAAGATACAACTTATTGAATAAGCTACACGAAAAGGAAAATTACCGAGAGATTAAGTAAACAAAAAAACAAAACGAGATCTTGAACACACTTTAAACCATTTTCATTACATCATCATATTAAGTTTGCGAAATAAGCTAGGTACAATAAGCAGAAAAAGTGAAATAAGTTATTACAACTTTTGAAATAAGCTAAAAATCTAAAAGCTAAACTAAGAAAAATAAAAGACAAGCTCCAAAAATGAGGGGAACGAGTTGTATATATAGCCAAGAGTAGGTTAGAATTCTAAATTACCCCTAATGATTGGGGAATGATTGAGCCAATAATTGGGTACAAAAACCCTTCACACGGATTGCCAAGTTCATATAATAAGATCCAACCTCGCGAGAACACGTGGCCATTAATAATTTGCGTTAAAGAACGCAGAGGATTTTGACCAGTGATTCAATTCAAAATTGTCTTTGAAGTATATAAGAAACCCATGCCGACTTGCCTGCCTTAATTCATCACAATCCTGTGTAGTGGAGCAGCACGTGACCTGGTGGTAATTTATTACTTGGCATGTGAAATTACATCAGCTCACGTAACCTTTATTTTATAAAATCAGTCTTTGCAAATTTCCTTGTTGGGCTATATAATGGGCTTTTGGAATAGTGGGCTGGCCCGGCCCAATAAAATCCGATGGCACCGTTGGACTCGTTTTCTCGCGCTCTTTCTCATCCGTGCTCGGTTGTTGTCTGATTTGCCTTTCTTTTGTCCTATTATTGAATATCCGTACCTTCATAACACAAATCACAAATACACAAATACACTGCAGTTTATTATGTCATTTTCGTTCATTATTGGTCCTTTTAGCTCGTTTTAATAGGTAAAAGGTATGTGTAATTTAGCACATACCAAAAAGCCTCCTTAATAACAAAGAAAATTTTTTTGACTACGCCAAGACACCGGTGAATGACAATTGTTCAACGGTTATCCTAAAAAAGTTGCCCGAAAAACTTAGAGACCCCGGCAAGTTTCTCATTCCATGTGATTTTTCAGAGTTAGTTGAATGCTTAGCCTTCACGCCGGGTTCTATCGTCGATTTATTCAAGATTTTTCTAAAATCGCCCGGCCGATGACCCATCTTCTTGAAAAAGATACATCTTTCATCTTCTCAAAAGATTGTATTGAATCATTTAAAATACTTAAGAAGAAATTAACCGAATCTCTGATTTTAGTTGCCCCTAATTGGGACCTACCATTCAAAATTATGTGTGATGCTATTGATTACGCGATAGGTGCAGTCTTGGGGCAACGTAAGACCAAACATTTTCAGCATATACACTATGCTAGTAAGACCATGACGGATGCTAAAGCTCATTATACTACGAAGAAGAAAGAATTATTAGCCGTAGTGTATGCTTTCAAGAAATTCTGGCCTTATTTAGTCTTGTAAAAGACCATAGTGTATACGGACCACTCAGCTCTCAAATATCTTCTTGCCAAGCAAGATGCTAAACCGAGATTGCTCTGGTGGATTCTCCTACTCTAAGAAATTGATGTCATTATTCGTGATAAAAAAGAAGCGGAGAATCTCGCGGCCGACAACTTATCAAGACTTGAAAATCCCTACCAAGATGTTCTCGAGAACAAGGAAATTACCAAAACATTTCCACTTAAGACACTTGGGATGGTTACCTTTCGTGGTGATTCGTGTACCCCATGGTTTGCCGACATTGCAAACTACCATGCGGGGAATTTTATTGTGAAAGGGATGTCATCCCAACAAAAGAAAAAATTCTTCAAAGACGTGAAGCATTGTTTTTGGGACGACCCCTACTTGTTTAGAATTTGTGCGGATCAAATGATTAGGCGATGTGTTTCTGGCCAAGAAGCTGTTGATATCCTTACGGCTTGCCATAATGGACCCACCAGGGGACATCATGGTGCCAACTACACCGCTAAGAAAGTCTTTGATTCTGGATTCTTTTGGCCTACCATTTACTGAGATGCCCATGACTTGGTCACACGGTGTGACGCTTGTCAACGTCAAGGCAAATTCTCGCAACGTGATGAAATGCCTCAAAATGTGATTTAAGTTTGCGAGATCTTTTACGTGTGTGGCATCGATTTCATGGGACCGTTCCCGTATTCACAAGGGAATAAGTATATACTCGTGGCTGTCGATTACTTTTCGAAATGGGTTGAAGCAAAAGCGCTCCCCACCAATGACGCCCGAGTTGTTTGTAAATTTTTAAAATCTCTCTTCGCCCGATTTGGGACCCCTCGTGCTATCATTAGTGATCGTGGTACCCACTTTTGCAATGTCCAATTTGCAAAGGTCATGCTTAAATACGGAGTTACTCACCGTATCTCCACCGCGTATCATTCACAAATGAGTGGACAAGTGGAGGTTTCAAATCGTGGTTTGAAATGTATTTTAGAGAGAACCGTAGGTGAAAACCGTGCTTCATGGTCCGATAAGTTAGATGATGCATTATGGGCCTTCTGTACCATATTCAAGACACCCATCGGGTATACTCCTTATAAGCTAGTGTACGGAAAGGCTTGTCATCTTCCTATCGAGCTTGAATACAAGGCCTATTGGACCTTGAAACATTGCAATTTTGACCTTAATACCGCGGGTGATCACCAAAAAGTTCAAATGAATGAATTAAATGAACTTCGTGATCAAGCTTACTAGAACTCTTTAATCTACAAAGAGAAAACGAAGAAGATTCATGACTCTAAGATTAAGAACTGTGTTTTCAACATTGGTGATTGAGTTCTTCTCTTCAATTCTTGATTAAATATCTTCTCAGGCAAGTTTAAAACCCGTTAGACATGACCGTTCTTTGTTGCTTAAGTTTTCCCTTATGGCACCGTCGAGTTATCTCAAACCGACGGGCCAAACTTCAAGGTGAACGATCATAGACTCAAGCACTATTTTGGAGGGGACATACCACCTGTGGTTGTCTTGGATCTCCAAACTTACCCCATGGACAACTAAATCTAGGGACGAGTCAAGCTTAGTGACTCATTAATAAATAAGCGCTTGGGTGGCAACCCATGCTTATACTAATATAATTATAATAATAGTAACGAATAAGTGTGTTGTGAGGAGGTTCACCTCTTCTTTTCTCATGTTTTGTGGTTTGTGTTGTATGTCCAGGATTGCCCCAGATTTAGAAGCCTCTCGTGATTGTGGTTTTGTCCTTCGTTCACTCGAGCTTCAATCCTTAGCATGATTATAGGAATCCAATATCCTAAATCTTATCGACTAACGTTTATCTTTGAGCATACTTAATAAACGGCTTTAGATTTACGTAGAGACCCTTCTTAAAACATTGAGGACAATGTTCAATTCTAGTATGGGGGGATCTATCGATTTGATTGTGCCTGCAGTCGTTGTTTTCACGTAATCCTGTTTTTACCACCAAAATACCAAAAAAATTAAAAAAATTAAAAATTTTCAAAAATAAAATAAGTGTTTTATCACAATGTTGACTTTCTTGCTGGGTAGAATAAGAATAAATTTTGACTCGATCGAGCGTGTTGAGCTCTTAGCTTTGTCCCTTAACCGTTATAAACTTGACTAAGCATTCGCGGATCTTTTTATTAAAGATTTTAAATTTGCAAAGAACGAGAAATGATAGAGTTAATTATGAGTAAGATGCTAAACAAGGATTAGTTGGAAATCTTAAGAGCTCATAAGTGTAGTTTGTGGCTTTTTCTCCCATAAGCTCCTAACCTGACTAATAATACGTGCTCTTTTTGAAAATTAAACTTAAATCAACGATTTTTGAAGTATAGTTGATAACAATAATTTATTTAGTCTTAGTTCAAATTTATACTTAAATTTTCTAAAAAGAAATTTTCTCTATATCGTGGTAATATAAAGTAAAAAAATGAAAAATAAGGTAATAATAATAATAAAAACTGTTGGCTAATAAAAGTTTACTATATTTTGCCGGCTCACAACCGATGTTGTAGTCTTCTAAATTAGGCACATAATAATAATCCGAGACTGATAAAAGTTTGTTGCATCTTACTGGCTCACAATCGATGTTGCAGCCTTCTAAAAGGTCAAAGATTTTCTTCGTTTAAAGGATGTATAATTATATTAAGTGTAATATACGTGATCTAATAAATATAGGGAAAATCTCTTTTTATTAAATTTAAATATGCTTTTGAACTAAGACTATTTCATTTAAGTTGTGGTTTTTCTAAATAATTTATTTATTTAACGGGAAGCCTAAGAGTTTTTGAAACCGAAGGTCCGTGAGTTCCGATACTATTCTCTGTGGGGTGTCAAAAGCCTGGTCACCTAAACCGATCTCAGCTGGGATGTGCCGAGAAGAAAGTCGTTACATGGAATGATCTCACCTTTAAAATCATAATTCTTTGGTGGAACGTAAAGCATAGAAATATTGCAATTTTCTTAAAAAAGTTGATCCATGGTTGAAATTTGAAATGAGCACACTCACATAATATATAATAATTGTCGCAAGTGAAAAGTTTCACAAGTTACAAGTATGAGTAGTTTTATCATCTTAACTTATATTTAACGGTGATTTCATTTTTAAGCTTGGTTTGGGACAAGTGAAAAATCGAAGACGATGAATTTATCCTTTTCTTTGGCATTTTAGGATTGAAGTGCTTCTTGTTCTATGACCCCTTAAAGTTATGAAAATAACGAAAGTCCATACATTCTAGTTAGTTGCTTAAAAAGAAAAAGTACAAAAAATGAGAAAAAAGGTAAAATACAAAAATATGTGTGGTAATAAGTGTAGATTTATAAAAATGGAATATTTAAAAATGGTCAAA
>BQNB010034922.1:0-51247 GCA_026074375.1 Tanacetum coccineum
TTTCTATCTGTTAATAATAACACAAGCTTAATTCATCCTAAACTAGTGTAGAATTAAAATAGGAAATCTTAAAGGGGTGTTTGGGATAAGCCCCAAAATGGGTCAAATTGGGTATAAATCCCTTTGGGTCAACTTAGCCAGCTTACATTCCCATTTTAAGGTAGTAAAAGTGAATTGTTTCAAGTTTTACAAGTTTTAAATTTGTTTTTAAGGTTTTTACAAAATACCCCTTTGAACCTGTGGTAACATAGTTCACTCAAAGGGCTTAATCTGTTAAGCTTATTGAAGTAGGTTTTAGAGCTTGGTTTTGTGTCTAAATTAGTGTCCAAAAGTGTTTTTAGTCATCTTTTTCCTTAAGTCAAAATCTGTCAAAAAAATTGTCAAGTTATTTTCCATAAAAAAGGGTTTCATTTTCACTTACAAAAACCAGCAGGTTTTAATGAATCTTAGCTTTTGATTTTTTTGAAAATAAGCTCCCCTCAAGCTATTCTTAATCTGTTTTGCCTTAACTTTCAGTTTAAAGCTTATTTGACAGCTTATTTATAAGCTGTCAAGTAAGACCCCTTTTGTTTTGTCAACCTCCCCTGGGGCTTTTGGCTTATTTGTTAAGTTTAGTTTAAGTAAAGTGCATTTGTAGAGAGCCCATAAGCTCTTTAATAAGCTTTAGGAAGCCCAGACCTTAAGTCACCCTTTAGGTGGCTTATTTTTAAGCCAAAAGTAAGCTTTTGGCTATTTTTCAAACAGTCATAGGCCCAAAAGCCCAATTGGCTTATTTAAGCTTATGGCTTAGTCATTTTGCTTAATTTTTATTGCCTTAGGTTAAATAGGTTAGTTTAGATAGCTTTTTAGGAAATTTAGCTTATTTTGAGTTTTTTTAGAGCTTATTTCATAATCTGTCAAAGCCACAAAGGCTTCCCTGGTGCTAAGAAGCTAAAAAAGCCCATTTCTGGCTTATTTGGTGCTTTTTCATTAGGGATTGTGCTTATAAGCTTATCCTGTGTGCTTATTTAATTGTGAGTGCTTAATTTCTCCTTTGCTTAGCTTAAATTGTCTAAAATCCCAAAAGAAAAAAGCCTTTAAGCCCTTTTGTACACTTAAGCATTCTGTCCTGCCTAGCTTTTTCAATAAGCTTTTCATAGCTCATTTGTGATTCAAAAGGATTAAATTTACTTGTTTCTAGTAGCTATTAGGTTGGGCTTTTTAGTGGAAAAGCCCTTTTTGCCTTATTAATCTGTTTGGTGGCTTATTTTTAAGCTCAAAATAGCCATCTCAGACTGTTTTTCAGTTAGATTTGGCTTAAGAGCTTATTTGCTTAATTTTGCTTTTCTGTTGCTTATTTTGTGCTCATTTTGTTTATGCTTGTTTATTATGTTGGCCTTAAGCCATTCTTAGCTTATTTAGTTTAGTTAAAGCTTATTTGAACTTATTAGCTTATTAACACTTTAAGGATTAGTGAAAAAGTTAAGTCTGTCGAATTAAAGCCCTTGTTCCAGCTTATTTATAAGCTTTTGTCAAAAGCCTCAGTTGTATAAAGTGCTTATCTTTTTGGGCTTAACAAGTTTATAAAAAAAATTGAAAAAAAAATAAAAGGGGAAGGCCAAGGACCCGGGTGAGCAAGACTCGAACCCGGGACCTCAAGCCCTCAACCCTTTATAAACTCTACACACACTACCGCTGCGCCCTTGGGTCTTTTCTGTTAGACCACAACCCGTGAGGATAATGGGACGCATGTAGAAAGCCTAGCAAAGCATCACAGGCCACAGAACCACTTCCCTGCGGTGCTCGGGGGGCGGGTGCGGCCCCTTTGTGGGGTCTTTTTGCCTTATTGCACACCTTAGTAGAGCCGCTGAGCGAGTGCGTATTTAATGCTGGATGTTTTTTTTTGCCAATAACCCATATAAGCGCAGACTTCTCTTCTGAGTTAAGAAAAATGCACTGAAGCGTACATTAATCCTCTGATGCATGGATATAAAGTAATCCATGCCTCGGGAAAATTAATTACCCGTGTTTGAGAATTGGGTTGCACTATGAAGTAATTGCAAGCCATTTTGTAATTCCAAATGACTTAAAATATTTACTAAGTCCATTATTATTATAAAAAAATTGTAAAATATGTACAAAGGATACACGAAGGCACTTCGTTTATTCATCCTCTCCTTCTTGAAGGCGTTTGAGAGTTTCTAGGGTCAAACTCTTCATGCCTACGCGTGGAAGAGGAAATTTGAACCATTCTCTTGGTAATGCTTTTGTGAGTATGTCTGCAAGTTGATAATTCATTTCCACGAAGTAGAGTTCAACCACTTTATTTTCCACTTGATCTCAGATGAAATGGTGACGTATGTCGATGTGCTTTGATCGAGAGTGCTGGACATTGTTAGAGCAAAGAGCAATGGCACTTTTGTTATCATAGTACAGAGGAATTTTATTAAATTCAAATCCGTAGTCTTTTAGCTGGGATCGCATCCAAAGGATTTGAGCACAACATCCAAAGGACTTTGAGAAACTTGTAGTCCTAAGAAAAATGACATTTGTCCTATCATCGACATCTGAAATTTGGAGCTCGTCTCTTTGGAAAATATGTTACACGCATTATGATCAGTTAAGGCAAAAATGATGTCATCTACATATATTTAAACTAGTAGAATATGTTTGCCTGATTTGCGTGTGAATAACGTTGGATCCACGGCACCCTTGAAGAATTTGTTAGCCATTAGGAACTTTGATAGTGTGTCATACCACGCCTTTGGTGCCTGCTTTAGCCAGTAAAGAGCCTTCTTCAGACGATAAACGTGTGTAGGATTATCTGGGTCCTCAAATCCTTTAGGTTGACTGACAAAGACTTCTTCTTGAAGATCACCATTCAGAAAAGCAGTTTTGACATCCATCTGGTAGATGATCATATTTTTGGTTGCTGCATTGGCAATGAATATCCTGATGGCCTCTATCCGTGCAACGGGTGCAAACGATTCTTCAAAATCAATACCCTCCTCTTGACGATATCCCTTTGCTACTAACCGAGCTTTGTTTTTCAGAACATCACCATACTCATCAAGCTTCACCTTGTAGATCCACTTGAGAGCGATAACCATTACATAGACTGGGCGAGGTACTAATTCCCATACTTCAAGTCGATCAAACTCGTGAAT
This sequence comes from Tanacetum coccineum, assembly GCA_026074375.1. Lineage (NCBI taxonomy): Eukaryota > Viridiplantae > Streptophyta > Magnoliopsida > Asterales > Asteraceae > Tanacetum > Tanacetum coccineum. Next base: position 3,147 of record BQNB010034922.1, read on the forward strand.
TTCATCTTGCATGGCTTGAAACCAGCAGTCTTCTATCACGGCCATTTTGAAATTCTTTGGTTCGACTTTTGACAGTTCAGTATGGAAACAGCACCATAGAGCATCGGAAGCTAACTGTTTTCTGGTGGATACCGGACGAGAAGGATTACCAACTATATTATCAAGAGGGTGATCTTTGGACCATTTTCTGAGATGAGCTGGTGGTTGATTAACTTGGTTGGGTTCAGCTATACTAACATCCCCTGATGATGACTGTGCAGAACCTGGTTCTCCAGTAACAGGGTTATTTGAGGGATGAAGGGTAGCTTGAGTAATTGGGGTGTCTTCGATAGTGGGTCCAACTGCAACATCATGTTGAATGACTGGAGGTTGTATTCCAGATGATGACGGTGAAAAACTTGTTGACGGTGCATCTTGAGCAAATGTTGTAGACACAGATGTACCTGGTGGAACAACATGAGCGTTAACAGCAGTAGCCGAAGGTACTGGTGCATCGACTCTAGTTACTTCAAAGTATTCATCGAACATAGGTTGAAATAATAACTCCAGATCTTTATCCGTCGGTAGAACATAATTGGTTGCATGGACCTGATTAGGTATGAGCCCTGAACTGAATTGTCCAGGCGTCATCGACATAGGCTCGGGTCCTGAACTGATGTGTACAGGAGCCATTGTCTGATGCAGCTCATCGAATGTGACATGAATTGTTTCCATTATTCGACGGGTTCTTTTGTTGTAGATTTAAAAACCTTTCCTGTTGGGAGCATAACCAATGAAAATCCCAATGTCAGCTTTGGCTTGCAATTTACCTAGATCTTCGCTATCATTTGTAGGGTAGCAAAGAGCACCAAATACTCGGAGAAATGTAAGATCAGGCTTCATATCATGCACAAGCTCATATGGGGTGTTGTTGTGGGACGTGTGTGAATTAGTATGGGTTCTGGGTGCTTACAAGCAGTAGCGCAGCTTTGCCCACAGAAACATCGGCGCTTTTGAGAATATCAACATTGTTCGTGCTGCTTCCACAAGTGTACGATTTTGTCTTTCGCATAATGGCCATTTTGTTGGAGGAGTTCTCGGGAACAGACTTTTGATGAAATATGCCAACACCTTCATAATATTTAGACATAACTTGGTTGACGAATTCCGTTCCATTATCTGTTCGGATGTATCTAACTGTTTTGTTGAGACCAACTTGTATTTGCTTAAGAAAGTTGATGACAAACTCTGGAGTCTCATCCTTTGATCTCAAAAACTTTACCCATGTGAATCTTGAATAGTCATCCACGATGACTAAAATGTATTTCTTCCCATTAATACTCTGTACTCTCATTGGACCACATAGATCCATGTGAAGGGTATGAAGAACTTCCATATTGGTGTTTTCAGATTTTGGTTTGTGGGAGTACTTCTTGCTTTTTCCAAGTTGACAGGCTGAGCAAAGATGATCTTTTTCAAACTTCAATCTTGGTAAACCTCTAACCAGATCTTTTCGAGCAAGATCATTGATTGTGCCGAAGTTTAAATGGTTTAAACGACGATGCCACAGCCATGATTTGGTCTTAGAAGCTTTGGACAACAAGCATACTGGAGAAGACTTCATCATATCATCAAGCGATATTGTGTATAAATTGGTGCTACGACTACCTTTAAGTAAGTCTACACCATTCATATCACGAACAAAGCAAGAATGCTTTCTGAAAGCAATTTCAAGATCAGAATCACAAAATTGCCCTACAGAGAACAGATTGTGTCCAAGACCTTCCACATAGTATACTCTGGAGATCACACTGTCACCAATAACATAATCTCCATAACCCATGATAGCTCCAAAGTGATCATTCCCGAATCTGACTGTCCCGATGAACTTTTCCACAAAGTTCTTGAGCTTTGAACGATTCCCCGTCATATGTTTTGAACAGCCTGAGTCCAGATACCAAAGGACGACCTGTACGACCTGCATTTGAAAACAGTCGAGTGTGGAGAGTTTGGAATTTCGGTTCCCCAATTTTTGTTGGGGTCCTGTTGGTTAGCAGATATAATAGAACATTTCACAGAAAGCTTAGTTAAAGGGCACAGTTCGCCTAAGGCAAACTTCTTTCCTGTGGGTCTCCATTGATAACCACAATTAAGTTTTCCTAAGGCAAACTTCTTTCCTGTGGGTCTCCATTGATAACCACAATTAAGTTTTCCTAAGGCAAATTTCTTTCCTGTGGGTCTCCATTGATAACCAATATCAGCAATTAGTGTGCCCGTTGCTTTCCAAACCCGCTTGGTCTTGTTCAAACTGTTATCAGACAGTTTGCCTTTTGGTTTCCAAATCTGCTTCCCTTCATTCAAGACAATTTTAACAGTGGGGGTTGCATTCACAGAACTCAAAATATTAACAACACACATTTCATGATTTGCTGAGTTTACACATTTGTTACACGTTTTGCACACAGATTTAGAATTCGAATTAATTACAACATGCTTAGAGCTAATGCTAGAATCAACCCGATTCACTTTTGTCCATACTGACTTATTTATCCTAGGGTGGTCTTCTACTTTCTTCTCATTCTCACTCTTAGCAGGCAGGATCCTATTTTTCTTTGTATTGCTTCTAGGCTTTGATCCGCTTGCTTCAGTGGAAGTGTTTACTCCTGTAGAATGAATCACATGGACATTAGTGTGTCGAACTTTCTGGTGCACTTTGTGTTTCTGTGTGTTACTAGATGAAGTTCCTGGTTTATCATTAAAAGTAACTTTCTTTTTCCTAGTTACAGGGGTAGAGGGAGCCTTGTAATCTCTTTCATTGAAACTTGTTGGGCAAGTGTCAATCACATATTCTAACAATTCCTGAGGTAGCTTAGTGTATTGACAAACATAGTTAAGTACATTATCCAGTGGTTTAGCTACTTTAGCTTCCTCTACAATCTCCCTAACTGTTTCTACACTCTCCTTAAGATGGTTGATATAGTTTAAATGAGCACTCCTATTGTTTAAATGAGCACTCCTATTGTTCTTAAGGGATGAGGGATGGGTTTAACCGTCAATGGCATACATGCCCGGGCGCAAGAACTTTGTTTGAACAAAGTCACTATGAAACAAGACCTTTGCTTCTCATTAAGCCCTTTAGACTCTCAATTTCATTTTACAAGGTAATGGCTTTTCACATCTTATGAGTACGCGTAATCCTAATTGAGTCATACCTTTCCTTTAATGTTGTTTGACTTTAGTTCTTAGTTCAGACTCTAAACGCACATCATTTTGTCAATAAGAGCATGACATCTTTTAGCATTATAGAGGCTCACAACTTCTGCATTCACATTAGCGACTAGAAATTTCAAGGTCTCTAATCACGTGCCTTTTTCTTGAATCTGATTTCAAGATTCTGATCTTAAAAGAATGATTAAAATCAGGAGCTTCCTGCGACTTGTGTGAAGTTTTATTATCAAAACTTTCCTTGAAGATATTGATACTTTAATTGCAAATTTAGGTATTCCCTGTTCAAGTTTTGAAATAAATTTTTTGGACGCATTATGAACTTTAGACATTCACTTCAAGATCAGAACAACGTGATTTTTCCACATCATACAGCAGTTGAGGTCGGACAAACAATTAGCATACAATTCTTCAATTCAATGAAGGTTTACTTTACTATTTCAACACATTGCTTGTCTACAGTATTCTTGTCCACTTCGTTATTCATTTGATCAAAAATTTCTTCAATTACTTTAACTTCTTTAAAGAGGGCCGTCTGAACTCCTACAAAGTGTTCTTTAAGAGTTTTGAAAAATGAATAACTTTAGTGAGGTAACAACTTTTTGTTTGCTCAAAACCTCTTTTACCCCTCTGTAACACCTGTTGGGGGGGATTCTCTTTTTCAAGTTTTAATCAAATATCGTAAAAAGTTGTGTGATTACATAAAGATTAATCTTCTCTTGTGACTTTAGGTTGGAAGAATTCGGGGACAAGCTTGACAGGAGTATTGGGTGGATACACTGTCAATGCTGAAATTGGTTTTGGAACTGAGGTCTCAGCCTTTTTTCTGTCATTGTCATCTATGGACCAAAATATTTGTTCTGGGGTCAATTTCTCAGGGAGCAAAAGGGTTGCAAGAAGGTTCTCCTTCGAGTAATCGGGGGGGGGGGGGGGGGGGGGGGGGGGGGGGCAATCCCTAACTTTATTTTCCACACATAGAAGGGCTTTTGCATTTTCAACAACAGCATTCTTTTCCCTAGTTATCTCAGCTTTCTCACCGTACCGCTATCATGTATAAACAGTGGGTGTATATTGGTATGACAAGTACTTGGAACCATTATCAGAAGCAGACTGAGCTTGCTTTTGCATGCGTGAGACATAAGGAATTTTGTAGCCATATTGCTACCTTGTTCTTTTCATCATAAAATATTTTGGTTTACATAACAATGTGAACCGTTTGAAACGCTGATCTTGTTTGATAATCTATCTTCAATCTTATCTTTACCTTTTATGTCTAATAACTCTTCAAGAATTGTCTTCTTTTTGGTTTAAAAATCTTTTTCAAAATGATTACTTCTTCTGTCTTTGACTTATAATGGCCAACGGTAGAACTAAGTAGTATTTGTGCTGAATGAAGTTCTGATTTTAAAGAAGTTTCCTTTCTGTTTCGTCAAGATAATTATTCTCATTTGTTCATCAATTTTTATTCAGTTTCTCTATCAGGTTAATTCAAACTTTGGCCCCCGTTTTTCATATTTCCCCGACCAGTTCCTATTTCTCGCAATCCTGAGGTCACTTGAACTCATTATATTTATCATGATCAGGCTTATTTGCTAATCTAACTTTTCTCCCTGTTCATTCATTTCATCGAGAATTGACATCAATGCATCATTTCGCACAAAGATACATTTTCTTTGTACAACATGATCTTCCCTTGTCTTCCACATAACTGATCTTACTGAATCATAGAACATCTACTTCGAATAGTCACATCAGAGTCAAACAACGTAGTTGTGTTGTTCATACGTTTGCATCTCGCGTACTTCATGAACTATCCTAAATATTGTACCTCAAACGGAGTTATTGAGTCATATGATGCCCTACTTCATCGTAGATTTCGATCTTCCGATGTAGATTTGTCATGAACATGGTCTATGTAGTGGACCCTCATCAACATCCAGAGTCAATGCATCACATCATCCAGCTTCAAAAGACAGGTCCACATTATGCCAAATCATTCGCGGTGAATTATCCACATCCTCATCAAAGTTGATTATTTGTACTACCTCATGAAACAACAATTTTTCGTACGTCCATAACTCTGCACCATGTCCCTGGGCTGTAATTAGTAGCCTCTGTCCTTAAGTTAGTCTGAACTTGAAGTCGCTTGACCTTGACATTTCCGTCGCTATGTGCCCTGGAGTCCGTTACAGTTAAGCACTTAATGGGTTGGCTGTCCAGGGATTAATATGCCTCCTCTGTTCCTACCTCCTAACATTCCCAGCTAACAACATTCCTCTGGCATTGTGCTCTGAAATGGTTTTCCTTGGATTGTTTGCATTGTATCTTCCACGGACATCTTGAACCACAAACCGGCCGCTTGAACCGTACTTTGTTCCTTGCATTAAGAATGACGTTCTAAGATTGATTGTTTGTTTGAGGAAGAATTGATTATTACGATTTTAGTAAGGAGGCAAGTGGAGGTGGATAAACATTCAATCAAGTTTTTCTGTTGAAGAACTTCCTGAGTCCAGTTGAAAATTGTCCACAGGAGATGGGTTCATATTGAGGATTGTGAGACTTGGATGATTGTGTTGGATACTGCATGAACTGAGGCATTTGACAACTTAGGCAAAGGATCATTGAGTTGTTGAAGGAACCTTTCCATCATTGTTCTGTTCCCCCCCTTGTGTTGTGGGAACCCCCCCCCAAATACCCCCCCCCCCCCCCCCCCCACCCCCCCCCCCCCCTCATTTTTTTTTAGCATGTACCTAATGTTGCTTCAAATAGGGCAATAAGCGTGATCAAAATTTAGACTCCGTCAAACCTCTATTAAGTTTGACTTCTGTTATGAATCTACTCACTCAGTAACATTTTGTTCACAAACTTTTGAGTAAGCTGCATCCTGGCATATTAGCATCTGATGTTTCTCATTCAGTAATGAGCTTCCGTAAGCCTAACATAGTATCCTTTGAATGGTTTCTCCTTGTTTTGACGGAAGTGTTCAAATTCATCGTAAAATTACGATTCCCACCGGTCATCCTTTGTTAACTCCAGAACCTTCCAGAAATCAATCCTTCACGTGTTCCAAAATGTCCTTTGGCGTCATTATAGTGTTGATAGTGAGTAGATGTTCCTTTGTAGACCTTGAAATAGATTTTGGTTGCACGAAATGTCAGACTTAACTTCCTTTTCTTCAGCTGAAAGGTCGTTAAGGACTCTAGCACGTACTGGACCGTGTGAACTGCACCCTCAGTTCCTCCCAGCGCATAACATCTGAGACCGTTCCCCTATGAAAATGGTCCTCTCATTAATGACTTCCATAATATTCTCTCCTATCTTTCCTAGACAGTACAGACGTATACTTGTTGCCAAGACTCAAAAGTCTGTCTATCAAGCATTGGTGGGCGTGTATCAGAACCGGCACACTGAATGTCTTCTGACATACTAGACATCTTGTTTTATTATGATATGATATGTTTTGATCGATCAATGATTAGTGAGTGTACGTTAAAATGGGGAGGTTAAACGTTTCGTTTCTTGGTTTAAAGGTAATTAATCCCAGAGTTTGAAATATGTCAAATTTCTAAGACATAGCTCAAACTCGCCGCCAGATCTACCAAACCGCTGCACAAGAAATAAGCAACTCGCTGGGGGAATTTTATAGGGCATCTCGCCGAACACAACTCGGCTACCAAGCAACCCGCCGACAAAGAAAGAATTCAAACCAACGCCGACTATATTTTTAATCAAACCGCCGTTGGATTCAAACCGCCAGAGTTTCCTTTAGATATTTGCTATTAAAATATTCAAACCGCTGATAACCTGTTCAAACCGCTGGTAAGCAAACCGCTGCTTAGTAAGAAAGCAACCTTCGCTCTCTTGAGCAACTCGCCACATAAGCAACCCCCGTGTGTCAAGATTTTGGTAACCTCCTTAATAAAAATTTATATTTAAGGCAAACCCGCCGTGAAGAAATTTGGCAAAACCCTCCACGAAGAACAACGCTTATATCACACAAAATCACTTAATAAATCACCCCTTTTGAACATTTTGGCTTGAATTTCTTTGCACGAACACAGTACCCACACGGCATAGCAACTTAGAACAACCCAAACATTATCAATACGAACATCAAAAATATCGGAGAACTTAAAAAACGAGCTAGAGCCTTCAATCTACACTTTTCGATCTAAAGCAACAAGAATCGCACATACACAACATCTAATCATCCCATAAGCTCTGATACCAATTGTGGATATCAATATCAAACACGGGGTCGATTCTTGGACTGGATATTCCTAAGAGAGAAACACATGAGAGATTTTTCTAGGAGGGTGGGGGGGGGCAGAGAAAATGTGTTTTTATAAGAAAAAATAAAAATGTACCTAGCTTACCTCTTCCAAAAGTTTGGAAGAGGTTATATAGTGCTTACTAATATACCGGGTATTAGTACCCGACTTAATACCGAAAATTGTACTATTAACTGTTAAACTACGAGCTATGATAAACAGTAAAATACACGGGGTGACCGAGTCTTTTTCTAATATCTAACACAAATCTTCAAAAATCTTGATGTTTTCTAGGTGTGTGCTCGTCCGGTTATAGAGAGGACAAAGGGAGAGATATTTTTTTTGTTTTGGTTTTAAAATGATGCATGTATGTGAAATGGTTGAGGTAATGGTGGTTATAAGTGTACCAAAAGGGCCCATGATACTTAAAAAAATAGCCCATCTTGTCTCTCTTTCGCTCTTCCATTAACCAAAAATGGATCCTAAGAGGTTTGTCCCCCTTTCGGGTCTTTCTTTTTGTGTCGGGATCACTTAAAAACTCAATTTTCATCTATTTAAAACGTCAACCAAATTTAGTTATCATTTCCATTGTGTTTAAAATCATTTTTTCATAAACCTGGGTTATTCATACGACACTTATCACCTTAAATAGCTACAAAAATCAATTTTGAGCCGTTATCAGCCGACTCCAGACCGAAACATGAATTTTTTTTACAAAACTCAACCGAACCTTGCTCATTCATTTAAAAAACTGCTTGAAATCGCAAAATATATCTTGGAAAATTATATTCACCCAAAATTTCACCTTTTTACGGCTGTTACTGTCTTTTACCGAATTTCACGAAAACCACCGTTTTTCTGATAAATTTTAAATCTCACGCTCACGATTTACAATTTAAATCAACATTATTTCATTATTATGAATTTATTAAATAAATAAACCCATCATCACATTCCTACTTCATTAAAAAATCTCTCAGCAACTAAATAAATTGTCGTACCGGTACGCGCTGCGTGGTGATTTTTGGCTAAACGCGGGAAAACTTCCTGAAAAGCACTAAAAACCTCAAAACCACTCTAAAATAGAAAAACGAATCATAAATGATTCATTCACGAATTCAAAACTTCATCAAAACTCCCGGTTAAACCGAAACCGTTTTTACGCAAAAATGGTCAACATAAGTCAGCTTTTCAGCTTTCATTAGGAAAACTGACAAGATCGAAAGACTCCAACATACAAAACTATAATATTTTATAATACTTAGCCCTGGGAATATTATCGATTATCACACATGATGTAGAAACTTTCACAGGCACAATGTTCCTAAACATGGATCAACTAGAAAAGCAACTTGACAACGAAGAATTTCAAGAGATTGGATCCATGGCTGTTTTTAAAGTACTCGAGACAACATTTCAGATGTTCCATACAAGTCACGGATTTATTTGGATGATGAATATGTTGTAATGATACGCAACTACTTTCTACAATACACTCAACTCGAGATTCCAGAATTCCGTAATACACTGATGCAACACATGGAATCTGGTAAGAAGTCAATTGATGAAAGAGCACAACATAAATGAGAGTATGACATCTGGGTGAATGAAAGACAGATGCAGACAACGGAAGAAAAGGTTGATACGAGTAAAGCATTGGATGCTAGTTTGGATGACAAAGAAAGCAGTGGGACAAAATCAAAAGAGCAGGATACAAGCAGCAGATCAGGGAATGATGCACATGCTGATGATGCAGATATCATACCCATATATGATGAAAAGCCAATGGCTGAGGTACAACCGACTGCTAAAATCAATGTCTTTGCTACAGGACAACAGCATACTGAGCAACCTGAATTCAATAATGAAGGAGAGGTTGACCAGAATGCTAAACAATGTCATGACACATGTCCTTTGCCTGCTAAATTAACTAATAACCAGATAACTAAACTCTCAAATCAATCCCTCGAATCTGAAAATATTTGTCTCAAAAGACCGTTGCCCAATTTCAAAAAGTTTTTTTAAGACTTGGAAGTCACATTTGTTTATCTGAACTTAAATATCTAAATCAAGCTTTAAAAGAAGGGCAACAGTGTCAATTTTTCAAACATAAAAAAGTAATAAAGCCAAAGGTTAAACATGACTAGATGTAAAGAAACAATAAACATCGAATAGTAACATAAGGTGGCTAATTACTTAAGAAAATGAGACTTTTGGTAAAAAGCATTACAAAGAACTGTATGATTCTATCAAAACAACGAGAGCTAGGAACATAGAACATACAACTTCTTTGATTGAAAAAAATGATGACTTCAAAGCTCAACTTCAGGAAAAAGGATTTGCAATTGCAGCATTAAAAAACGAGTTAAGAAAATTAACAGGAAATAGTGTGAATACTAAGTTTGCAAAATCATCAATCTTAGGGGAACCAGTTTTACAACCACATAGAAACCAATCAGTTGTTAGACAACCGATTGCGTTTAAGTCTGAACGACCTAGAATTTCAAAGCCACGGTTTGCCTCCCAAGTTGATGTTAATAACGATTTGTCAAAACCAGTCACTACACATTATTTGCCTAAGGAAAGGGAATTTGTTGTTGTAAAACCTCTTCACGTGATTGCATCTAGCGAATCTAGGAATAGTTCAAAGAACATGCCAAGATTTAGTTCAAATGACATGGTTCATAATCACTATCTAGAGGAAGCTAAGAAAAAGACACAAGAACTTGGTAGGAATTCAAGACCTATTGTGATGCCTTCTGCTAAATCACAAAGCACAACTAATGGTAGCAAACCAAAACCTAGGAGCAATACTAAAACATCTAGGAATTGGCCTGCATCCAAGAATAGTTTTGTAACGACAAAGACTGTACCCATAGCAGAACACCCTAGGAATTCTAGGAATTTTTCTGACTCTAAACATTTTGTTTGCTCGACATGTCAGAAATGTATCTTTAATGCAAATCATGATTCTTGTGTAACAAAATTCTTGAATGAGTTCAACTCGCGTGCTAAGGTTCCATCCAATAAGACAACGAACAGAAACAAACCCGTAGAGCAAATAAGTGTTGCAAAGAAACCAGAAAGACAGATCCCAAAAGGACATAGGTTTTCAATCAAAAAGAATTTCGTTGTGCATGAAAAAACAATGACTCCTAGATCTTGTCTTAGGTGGAGACCGACGGGAAAATTTTTCAAGACAGTTGGTCTTAGGTGGGTTCCTACTGAAAAGATATTCACATCTAGCACAACCAAGGTTGACAGTGAACCCACAAATGGTTCAAATAAAGATATCACTAACCAATATGAATGCGAACAAACTCTTGATTTCAGTGCATGTACTCTTAACTTAAGTGCAGGTACATCTTTCAATCCTAAAAAGGAAGGACTCAGAGTTTGGTTGCTGAAAAGACTCATATCTCAGAAACCATGGCTTCAAGGAATTTTGATTTGATGAACAAACAATGACTTTTGATCATAACAGTCCAGAACTCGTAATTCACGACCACAACAATGAACCGTCAAGTTCAAAGCTGGTTTTAAAAGTTGTTCCTCCAACATACAAGACATCTACATCACGACAAGAGTTGGAATTACTATTCCACCATCACATAACAATGCTGAGGTCAACATGTAAATATTTTTTATAAAAAGAAAAAAACAAAAATATAAAATTTCAAAAAGAAAATACAAAATCAAAAAATCAGAAAATGTTTACAAAAAGAATCTTCTCGACATGTCTCTTGGAATCGATAACATTTACGTACCTAGAAATGTTGATTAACATCGACACGGGTGTGTAAATGAAGTTCTAACAGGAGTTTCAAATGTTTTCAAAACATGTCATTTCTAATTTTCTTTATGACTTGTAATTGCTGCTCAAGATTACAACCGACCCGAACACAAAGGAGATTTGTAACGTTTCAGTGCACTTATCCTTACTGTCAGAAGCGAAATCAACTACACATGGCTGTGTTTTCAAAAATGTGAACACAATTTTTTTTCAAGAATTTCTCAATGACAATTCATAATCTTTCAAAATTATGTGTTCAACACTCCATCCCTCATCAAGTTTTACAAGACAATTCTTCTACATATTAGGTGTCATTTTTTAAAATGATCAATGTTGAGGAGAGTTTCGACAAACAATGTTTTAAATGTTGTTGGGATACTTCAGGCACATGACAATTCTTATGTATGGAACACATATAAAAGTCTTAACAACAACTCCATAATAATAATGACAATTAAATAGAATGTTCGTTATAAGATGATTTAGTGGTTGAGCACAAATTTTCAAGAATTATTCAATGAAAATTCGTAATCTTTCAAAATTGTGTGCTCAACAATGCTAACCCTCAATTTTATATTTATTTTACAACTTGGTATCATTTTTTTGGTGTCAAAAACGTTTTTTTATGTAAATATTAAGGGGGAGCAAGTTAAATTTCCATAAAATTCATGCTAAGTAAAAAAAGTTTTCTCCACAGATTTTATCATGACAGAATTTCAATCACAAGGTATTTCAAAAAACTAAGTGAATTAGTATTTAAAATAAAGGGAGAAATGTAAGTAAATGGGATCTTGAAAATATTAAGTGGATTCTATTTGACTCAATAAGTGCTTGATACTTCTTCGGAAAAGTTGTTGGTTACGATCTCATACCCAACAACATCTTAATTCACGACGATTCTGAAGTCATAAGGTGGTTAGGTTAGGTATTAGTCCTATGATCCAACCAGAACCGGAGGGATCTACCCAAGGACACTCCATAGTTAGAAATAGCAGTCCTTAGGTATGATTGGAGATGAATGAGTTTAAGGGAATAATGCCGACTAAGATTGAGCTAACACTGGAACAATCACAACAAGGTGTTAGTAATGACGTCTTGGTAAGCATTGAAGGGGTTGAAGAATGAAAAAGAAATGTATGGATAAAGGGTGAAAAGAAAGCAGCCCTCCACACACTTTAGGCAGAAACCGGGTCAATACATAATCTATCGGTTTTCACAAAGATGAATTCTGATATTGAAGACGACATCATGGACCCAGTGATGCAATGCACAACCCTTCCCAGCCATTCGAGTTTCTCTTAACAAAAACTTGTCTCATTTGTCACGGAGATACACACGACTTCTATTGACTTTCTCACTCCGAGTTAGTTGATATTGAATAGGTGGCAGTCTGCTCCAGCCTCCGAGTACTAAAACCAAAATGCACTAATCGAGTCTAGAGCCAAGAGATCAATAAAATAAATCTCATTAGGACACATTCCATGACAAACACTTGTTGAACACCAATAAGTTCACAAGCTGTTAACAAGAGTCCTACGCATTATCCTTGTGATTTTGCCAGAACATCCGAGTGATACTTAAGTATTCACCGTGAAGATGGAAATCCTGCTTGAGCCAACATCAAATAAGATCTTGGTATATGACTTGTGCGATTCTATATGAATCAAACTTGTGTCAACTGGAAAGAAACGATGGTGCAATTCTATGTGAATCAAACTTGTTCCAGTAAATGAATTGACGGTTTAATCAGAAAGATAGTAACTATCTGATTCACTCATATCGTGTTGTCTGCTTTGAGACGTTCTGGTATTGAGAACTAGCAAGTACGGTGAATCTAATGCATCTCCGTTAGAGGATCTAACACTTTGAGCTGGAAACCCTGTCAAGGAGATTCTTTGAATCTACATGATCACAGGTACAGTATTTATACTGTAAAACGGTCCTACAGAACCGAGTATAATCTACCAATCCGGACGAATGACAAAACCATATATCGTCCACACGACTCTATTGCTAACTGTTATATTTTCAGGCTACATATAAAGGATGGAATGAGATGCCTCATTCCAGCTGAAGTCGGATTCATTACTACATGCTCATGCTCAAACTACAAAGACATACTATAAGCATCAAGATTCAAGAATCAAGAAAGCTCAAGAATTAAAAGACAAAGATCTCCGCAAACTCTGATATTCAAGATCTTCCTGCAAGATATCAAGTCTATCAAGGGAGATTGTTAGCAAACTTTCAAGATGATGCAAAGTATGAGCATGTTGGTCAAGGCACAAGATAGCTAGATGGCAAAGACGATCAAGACAAACAAGGAAAAGATTTAAAGATCTCAGAACTAAAGACAAAGTCGAAAGACAATGACAAAGGCTTAAGATTAAAGATTACAAAGCATGAAGGAACAAGCCTACAACAAGATAAAGACTAAGACAAAGACAAGAGCTTAATGACAAAAGTAATCTCATTGGTCTCATGATGGAGTGTCACAATGAACTCACTTCGGGGGAGATTGTTAGCATTAAAAATATTAAGTCGAACATGAAGTTCGTTCATTAGGAATATTAGGTCTCGGTCATTTATTAAATAGGCTAGAACAGGAATCAGGCTCGTTAATTAATCTAATATTGTATGTGTTAAGGACTAAGGTCTAAAGTAATCCCGAGCCCAACCCATGATCAAACACCACACGGCCTAACAAAAGCCTTACAAGGCCGACCCATTAAGGTTGTATAAATACCCCTCTCCAAGTGTGGAGAGGGTGTTGGTCTCAATTGTTTCACACACATTAGAAATCTACCATCTATTCTCTCTTTACTTTCTGTTTCTTGTTTCTCTTTATAAAATTCTTTCATTATCTTCTCATCTTATTTTTCTTGTATCAATGGTAAAGTGAAGGTGATTATTGGTTCCGATACGGACTGTTCGACCGGACCAGACCGAACGTATTTCAGTCCAGCCCTCGGTCTGGCGTTTTGGACCAATTTGGTCTTCGGTCTGGTCCAGTCCAGTCGGTCTTACCAAAAACCCGAACATTATGCCTTGTAGGACCGGACCGGACCGAAGACCGAACCGGAACGGGCCGACCCCGACCGAACCGTACCATCTCGGTCCGGTGTTTTAGACCAATTCGGTCTCGGTCCGGTCTGGTCTTGGCCGGTCTGGTTTTGGACCGATGCTCACCCCTACCTTAGAGAAAGTGAAGTGAGACAAACACAAAACTGAGCAAATATTAAGCATTAGATAATAAGCAATAAGCTAGCTTAATAATAAGCCAATCTAAAAACTACTACTTTTTTTAATTAAGATTGTAAACTTTTTATAAACTAAAACTATATTTAATAATAAAAACTTTTATTAAAAAAATTTAGCTTAAAAATAAGCTGCACCGAAAAAGCTTTAAACCAAATAAGCTACAACTTATTTAGTTTTGCTAAATTCAAAATTTTTAAAGAGTGAAACAAGTTTGAAAATAAGCAGAGGGAAAGAAGCCATGGTTTAATATAAGCCATTTCTATAAGCACTCTTAAGCTACTAGCCAAAAACAATGAAGCTTAAACTTCTATATTACAAAGAAAATGCATTACATTAACGAATAGGTTACTCTGTAAAGATGGTAACCCGCTTGACTTTCGTAGGGGAGGTCGCGGGTTCGATTCTCGCTGGGGTGTAAAATCCTTTTTTATTTTCTTGTTATGAATATATTGGTCACATCCCGATTTTCACATTTACTCTAAATAAAAGCCACATGGAATACACACGATGTAACTGTTATGAATATATGGTCACATATAATCACCTTAAATTGGTTGCCATAACTAAAATATAGATACCACATTTGTGATAATGCTGTGGCTATGTAAAGGCATATAGTCAGATGATCATGCAATTAGAAGTATAAAGTGACTATACCACATAGGCTTTTGGCTAAGCTAACACCAACAAACTTTAAAACATCACATATTAAGTTACGTGACCATATGTACTGGATAAAGTGATCAAAAATTGTAATAAGTGTGACCATATACTGTTTAAAGTAAAGAAATGTGTATTTTTGTGACTATTGATCATCCAATGGCCACATAATTTAATGTGTTGTCGTGACATTTTTAATATATATCACACAAAGCTTTTTTTTGGTATTTAGTCACATGATATTAAGCATAAAGTACCAAAATGTTAAAAAGTGGGCTCAATGGTTGTTTAAAAGGAAGAAATGTGTATTTTGAGTGACATTGATCATCAATAGCCACATTAATTTTATGGTTAGTGTGGCCTTTTGTAATATTTAGTCATACAAAGCATGTTTTGGTTTTGGGTATTTAGTCACATACAATTAAATATAAAGTGGCCAAAAGTGTTAATAAAGTGTTAACATATGCGCTGTTTTAAAGAGAATAAATTGTATTTTTGAGTGACTATTGATCATCCAAATGGGCCACATGAATTTTATGTTTTGGGTGGCCTATTCCTAATAATTAATCACAAAACGAAATCAATGTAATTGTGGTATTTAGTCACATACAATTAAGCATAAAGTGACCAAAAGTTAATCAGTGTGACCATATGCTGTTTAAAAAGGGAAAAAATGTTGGTTAGTTTTGTTGACTATTGATTCCCTTCCAAAGCCACATTAAGTTTAGTGGTAGTGGCCTTTTTGTAATATTTAGTACACAAAAAGAACAAAGCATTTTGTTTTAGGTATTTAGTCACATAACAATTAGAGCATAAAGTGGCCAAAATATTAATAAGTGTGACCATATGGTGGTTTAAAGTAATAAAAGTGTAACTTTGTATACTATTATTCATCCAAGGCTACATGAATGTCAGTTTGTGTGCTTTTTGTAATATTTAGTCACATAGAGCATCGTTGTTTTGGGTATTTATCTCATAACAATTAAGCATAAAGTGTCCAAAATGTTAATAAGTGTGACCATAAATGCCTGTTAAAAGTGGAAGAAATGTATATTTTGTGTGACTATTGATCATCCAATGGCCACATGAATTTTATGTTTGTGTGGCCTTTTGTAATATTTAGTCACACAAAGCATGTTTGTTTTGGGTATTTAGTCACATACAATTAAGCATAAAGTGGCCAAAAGTGTTAATAAGTGTGACCATATGTTGTTTAAAGTGAAGAAATGTGTATTTTATGTGACTATTGTTCATCTAATGGCCACATGAATTTTATGTTTGTGTGGCCTTTTGTAATATTTAGTCACACAAAGCATGTTTTTTTGGTATTTAGTCACATACAATTAAGCATGAAGTGACCAAAAATGTTAATAAGTGTGACCATATGCCGTTTAAAGCGAAGAAATATGTATTTTATGTGACTATTGATCATCCAATAGCCACATGAATTCTATGTTTGTGTGGCCTTTTGTAATATGTGACCAAAAGTGTTAATAAGTGTGACCATATGTTGTTTAAAGTGAAGAAATGTGTATTTTGTGTGACTATTGATCATCCAATGGTCACATGAATTTTATGTTTGTGTGGCCTTTTGTAATATTTAGTCACACAAAGCATGAAATTTAATGATGACCGATTTCACATTTTGTTCTAAATAATAGCCACATGAATACTTCACGATGTGACTGTTATGAATATATTGGTCACATATAATCACCTTAAATGTGGCCATAAACATAATTTAGTCACACATTTGTGATATGATGTGGCTATTTACGGCATATAAGTCACGTGATCCGTGTAAATGTAAATTGACTATACACATTAGCTTTTGGCAAGCTAACACAAACTAAACTTTAAACACACATATTAAGGTTACGTGACCCAATATTACTGGATTTTGGCTACACTAAAATATTGTGTGACAAATCGTTCTTATGTGACTAATATGCATTTGTCACAAGTGTTCAAGTGAGTGACATATGATTTCACTATTGATATGTAAGATCATGACTAAGATTCAACCTTACTTTTTTCTTTGTCACGACACACGCGACCAAATTTACATATGAGGCTAAATAACTACAAAAGATAGCAGTCACCCTTAAATAATGTGTGACAAAACTTGACTGTATAATTTAGATACATGAAAAAATTACTTCATGTGACCATATATGCCAATTTTGGTCTCACAAATGTTCAAGTGTGTGACAATATTTGTCACTATTTTATATGTATATCGTGACTAATGCTTCAAGCTTACTTGTATTCGTCACGCGTTCCAAATTCATACGTGGCTAAATAATATTACCAGTTACCTTTAGCCACATAATGTTCAAATGTGTGGCAATACAGTTCTAATGGTCACACAATCGAAATTTTCATGTGTGGCTAATTAGTAAATGTTATCTATTTTGGTACCTTTAACCACATAAATATGTGAATGTGTGGCCGTTACCATTTATGCCATAGTGTGAACCAAAACCACTTTTTAGTACTATGTAATTTTGACCACCAAAATTAACAAAATTTAGGCACAGCATACGTGAACTATTACTAGTAACGTCTCATTGGATAGGGAATTATACGACTAACACAAAAAAACCCTACCACTCAAAAAAATTCCACCCCCAAATTGTAAGGTTCACTCCTAGATCTTTATGAATTCTGGTATCCATCTTTGATACCCAAGATAATTTATACCTTTAGCTTTCTCGACTTAAGGAAAGAATTGCATTGTGTCGGCATCATGGCTTTATTCAGCATGTTGTGATTTTGTCAACCTTTTTTTTTTTTTTTTTTTTTTTTTATCTAAGCATTTGGTAACGGTTTTAAATATATGAAATGTATCGTATGTAAACTAAATTTTAGAACTTGCTTTAGTGATGCATCCCGAGATCGCATAGTGAGTATTAGGATTTGCTAAATGATAATAGGCACTAGGATTAACCCATGTTTTAAACCTGTAATTGTTATTATGGTCACTTATATAACTATCCCACACCCTTGCCATGCACTCATTTTTAGTGTAGGATTCCCCTAGTAAAACCCTTCGAGCCTTTCCTTTTCACGGATCTCGTATTTTTTTGGTGGACTCTGGATTGTTAATGAAGAGCATTGTAAACCCTTAAACCAATTGTTACAACCAAATCGCCTTAGCCTACCTTGTATGTACTCGTTTTTAGTACATTATTGTTTAACCCAAGTTAATTATTTGAGTACACGGTGCTAAGATCATTATCCGTTAAATACAATTTTGGGACGATTGGGATTCATGGTAGTATTTATTTTACAAAAGAATGGGGAAGAAAAAGTAAGTAAATACCCCCATATGTTTATTGGATAATCTCCATGTTATTTTGATCCACCCCAATTCGGGTCATTAGATTAGTTTATGTATCGAGTATGTAAAAGCTCAAGTGTAGTGGTGTATCTATAAACCCCAGGTGATGTTATGAAAAAAAAAGAAAAAAAAAAGAAAGAGTTTGATGTAAAGTTGTGTAGAGTTTGTATATCTTGTCCAAGTGGTCGAGTCATGGCTTAGCAACCCATCCTTCGTGTATTCTTATACATAATTAACTCACCACTTCACACAAAAGTCACTCTCCAAATATATCCCATCCATTTCTGTTTCCATGTTTCACCCAAAAAATACACCCCATAACCCTTTAAAGACCTCTTAGATAGTAACTTTTAGTACTTATGCCTAGCGGTGAAGGTTTGATCCTTTATCAAGCCTATGGTAATTTGTATGCTATGACAGGTAATGAGTGTTAAATTTTCCGTTTCCTATATTGTTATAATTCATTATATACCCGAGAGAAAGAGAGAATCCAAACACTTGTTGTGAGGTGCCAGTGTATATTTTCCATGCTTCTAGTTACTAGGTATAATTGGTTGTGCCATGAATAGCTTTAAAATAAGAAAAATGCCCCTGATATTGCCTATGTCCTAGGTAGAAACGCCTCATTTACTAGGGACAATCAACTCCCCAAGTTAAGGTATTTGATGAGGTGTAATTTTTAATACACTATTTGAGGTCATTTACCCTTATAATCATGCAAAAATGCGTTAAAATATGTTCTTAATCATTTCTTTTGCATTCTTACACTTTGGGAGACATTTTGGATGAGAACACGTGACTTGGGCCTCATATTTTGGAAGAAAACGGACAAGAGTACCGACTTTACATAAAAGAAGACCTTGAATAATAAATCACAGATGGCCGAACGGCTTAGAAAGCGTTGCGACGCCGTCTAGATCGCTACACCACAACAAGAAAAAGTTTTGACGGCGTCTGAACTTGAGCCGTCAAAAGAAACCCTCGAAGATTTCTACGACTACGACGTCATCCTTTATTACGACGCTTCGCACTTATAATCTTATATATAAGAAACTCGAAATTCAGGTTTTTCATGATAGCATATAGGAGTGGCTTTCTGTAAAAGAAACGATTTGTAGCTGACTTTAGGAGTATTTTAGGGTTTCTCAACCCTTTTGTACCTTCCCCAATCGCTTATTTTAATATAGTAAAGTTATGTTATCCCTTAATCTTTCAATATGTCTTATTGTTTGATTGGTTATTGTTCTTTGCTTATCTTTAACATGCTAGGCCAGATCTTATTAGTGTTTGCTTATGATTTGTTAGATGCTATGTGCTAAGTAGATACGTCACAAAGCTTAGTAGAATAAAGGAGAGGAGCCAGAGAGTATTTTCATCATTTTCTAAAAAAAATTTCAAAAGGGGAAACTAGAAATGGGAGAGAGAAGTGAGTGTTACAAAGACAAGACATGTATATATAATCCTCCAAGATGAGTATATATACTTATTACTAAACTATTCTATTTTCCTTACACTTAGTCAAACCTTGATCAACTTTACTTAACTTTGACCAAGATAGACTTTATTACATCAAAAGTACTAATAAAACTATAAACTAAACTAAGACCAATTCATAATAATAATTAACACTTTTTATCGTTCTAACATCTCCCCAAAGGGTTGATTATTTACAACGCTTATAAAAATCATCGTCAGTAGAATTGTTCTTCCATTCACAAAAGATTCACATCTCCACATTTATTGTCGGTGACTTAGACGCTTGGAAATTTCTCTTTTGTATGCCTTCATTATGTCTTGATCTAATTCACCCAGCAGAGGTGGTTTCTTCAAAAACTTGCTTTCAAACATTCTGAGCTTTACTTCATTCAAGACCTTTTCCAGTGTAGCATCACAGAACTTGACAATCTCTTCCAAGTACATGACTCTTTTCTCATCTTTACTATTTAAGTAAATCAAGCCCATTCGTGGCTCGTCTACTATTGTGTACGGTGCATGTTCTTCAATACCAAGAAATGTTAATGTTGGAGCTGTTAAGTTTACCTTTATTTGATAACTTTCTATTCCCAGCTGGAAATCATGAACCCACTCCCAGATCACACAACTTCTGATAAATGTTATCAATGAGTTCATTAGCTTGACTTTCTGATTATCAATCTCCTTGCTTCGACGGAGATAATACAAGTCTTCAATATCATTTTTATTCAAGTACTTGAAGTCAGCTTCAGAAAAACTGTTTGGTTTATCGTTGGCTCTCATCACAAGAATTTGTTCCATAAAATCCAATCCATGTGGTTGATCATTGATAATTCTGAAAACTTCTGTAATCCTGTGATTCGAGTAATAGTCTTCTGAATTTTTCCTAACTTTCTTTTGATTTTGCTTGTATACTCTTTTATGCCATGAATCCTTCCAATGTTGAATTGACAACCGTGGCATCATTCATTAAAAGTTTTGAACTATTCTCCAGAACCCTCGATTTAACCTTTTCTTTCTAGATCATGCTCTGAAACTTCTTCTTGCATGAATCTTGTGGAGTACAAAGTATACTTCTTTGTCCTCGATATTCCATACTTTAAGAAGAATAAAACTTTATTATATAAAGGTCATGGGGTTCATTGGATTCCTTTATGGTCTATAGAAAAATGAAGTCTTTGGTATTGTACTGGAATATCTTGTTATGTCCTGCTTTCCCAAACTAAAATCTGGTTTTCCATAGAACTTGTTGATTGTTTCCAAAAGGTAGTCATAATCTTCATCATTTCTGACAGATTCTTAACAGAACTCTCAATGTAGCCTCCATTCTTACCTGATCAAAGATAGTTTAGAACATGTTCGTCAAACATTTTGAGATTCTGCAATAAACTCAGGTGTTTATCATCTTCAGTATCACTCATCTTCAACAATAACATTCTCTTCTACCCATGCTTCCCATTCTTGTTGTGACTTTGTGTTGGGAATCATATTTGGGAGTCTTTTCTTGAATGCCTTTGACAAAGAACCCATTGCATACTTTGATCTCTTTGACATCCATACTTCATTCACTCTTTCTCCCACTCAGAGGAGCATCAGCGTCCTTCAATGTTCATCACGATGAAAGTAAGATCATCCTTCCTGCAAACGTGTTAAGATGTAGAATACTTTTCAAAACTTACGCGTAAGCCATCCACAAGGTGATATTATCACTCACTCGTAAAAGACTGCGCTTCATTATTTTAAATTACAATTGAATAAGAATGGTAGATGATGAATCTGTTGGAGCTGATGAACTTGTGGTTGGATGAACGTGAATAACATTAGATTAGACAAAGTCTTCAAAAGTTGGTTAATGATCTTTGAGTGTTGGTGTTTTTGAACTCCCGAATAAACAAAAGCAGTACTATCTTTCTGAGCGAAAGTGCAATCACGATCCCTCAATGAGGTGTTTAACTAATGCAAGGTTTCAGGTTTGCTCAATTAAATCATGTAACATTCTCTAGCAATATTGTGGAACAAATCATGTAAAATGCATCAATCTTGTATAGATTTCCAGAACTTTGTAGTAGTGACACACTTCCTTTCCATGTCTTGAATCATATAACCTTGACATCTGCACATCCTGTGAAGTGCTCCTGGAATAATTAGAGTCTTTACTAAGAACTTCCGTTTCTTCGAATTTGAATGTTTGGATGTTGTGGTACTTGTAATGGAAACAGTATCCGTCAATTACTGAAATATTCTTATCCAAAGATAAGGATTTCTTAGGGGATCTAATTGGTGTGGGAATTGTTGTCTGCGTCTCCTTATTCCTAATCTCTAAACTACCCATCTCATCATCCTTCTTCTCTGTTTCATTATCATCATCATCAACAACTTCTGGATTATCCTTATGACTCTCGAGCTCTATCTTATCCTTAAAGTCATCATCATCCTTCTTAACTAATTGCTTTTTCTTAATTGTTAATTTGAGCGACTTCCTTGGTGAACTGGATTCTCCTGCAATTTGCTTCCTCTTCTTTGTCTCCGGAGGACTAGCAAAAATGATAGGTGAACTAGGTGCTAGTGAAGTACGGAATCCTATGATCCTTGGAAGGTTAACATACCGTTGCGGTTTGCTTCATTAGAACGTCTACCTTCATGAACACCGTCTCATACTCCTTGAAATCATTTGTTTCTCTAATATTCGCAATTAAGAAAGCATCCGGAATCAGCATCCCTTGAACTGAGACATTCCCTGTTGTATACACACCTAACAATGAAACATACATCCTTGAATAGAATGAGAATAGCCCTCCCAAGGCATTTTAGAATATCGGCGAATTCTCTTCAATCAAGCAACAATCAGCTTGATGAAACAAGGATACTAAATAGCTTCCTTTTTCTGAAACACATTATTCATAAAATCCCACCAAAGAAGAGCAGCATAATCAACAAAGTAGTTGTTAAGTACATCAAGAAACACCAAAAGAATTGAGATCATGGACTGCACATGGGCCCAAAGTACTTGTTGTTAAGCACGGTAAAATACATTGAATAAAGTCAACCGCGCGGTTTGAGCCAAAAATACTTCGAAAGAAAGAAAACTAACTTTGTCAACAACACCTTGATAACCAACTCTGTTCATGAATGCGTCAATAGTGTGGATGTTGGCTAGTGCGACAAATGGATTCTCAAGAGTTTCCACTAGTAATTGAAGAGTATCTCTGAACATATCCACAGTGTATGTGAATTGTTGAGTATCCAGCATGTGACAACCGTGGTTTGAGCGGTTTAGTTTATACCTTTAGATTTTAACTTATTTCTCAGTTTGTGTGATTCTGGTATGCTATGTGATCTTTTTGGTTGTTAAGTGGTTTATATATGTGCATGATATCATTTTAAAGGTAAATGATTATCTTATTTTATGTGCATATGAGCTGGAGTTAAGTATTCCATTTGTTCACGTGTGGTGCTAATGGAAATGAAAGACGTGTTGCATGCATTGCTACGTCAAAACTTGATTTTAAAGGTTAAGCGTTTATTGAATATGGGTGGCTTTATGAAGGAATGATATGGTTGAAATATGGAAGTTTGTATCAAACTTTCCATAAATAGCAGGTGAATTTAGAAATAAAAAGTTATTTTTAGAAAGTGTCGGTTTTGCGTTAAATGTAAAAAGGTTTTAATCAAACAAGCATAGGTTTTGTAAAAACTCGAAGGCAATGCAAGTAAAATATGTAATTAATAAATTAAATACAAAAATATATATGTAATAAACATATGCCGATCGTTTTTGTATAAAAATTGGGGTTTAAGTAAAAATTTGATAAAAATGCAATTATAGGGGGGGTTAGGAAATGCATCTAGTAAATATAGAGAGACCTAATCCACTAATACTTCCTCCCCACCCTAAGAACGACCCAAATGCAGCCTCCTACCCCTATTTTCAGTCGACTAAGCCCTAAGAATAAGGAGGAGTTCCATTGTTGATACCAAGAAAAACATCAAAATCGTAATTAGTGTTCTAGTATCAAGGTAAGCTGTTAGTCTTGTTTAATTCCTCATTCTTGCTTAACATCTATATATGATGGAATCAAGTGTTTTAGATAAAGTAAGGATTATTCATAGAATACTTTAATGAATGCAATGAGAATTAGGTTTATTAGAGTTCTAATCATGCAAAGTTGCATTTAGGATTGCATTGATTTCTGATTTTAGGTGACAGAATTATTGCGTGTTCATGGACGTTTTTCCTCCATATGGAGAATGCAAATGAATGATTCATTTTTTTAAACTGAAATTAATTTGAATCTTCTATTCAAAAAATCTGGCTCAACAGTGATTGAGGTCGGAAGTCCAATTAAAAAATTGTTACAAGATCGTTGTCAAAAAAAAACCCCCCTGTGTTTTCGAGACAGAATTTGAGTCACTTATTTGAGGTTGAAAACCCTAACTTTAAGAAAGTTGTATTTAAATTAATCCCTTTTACATAAAGTAACTTTCATATGTCTATTAAGAAACCATAAAATTTCTAAGGCTAAAATTAATTTTAAGTGGGGTTTTGAAGTCGAAACTTTTTAGTGTGCAATCAGATCCGAAAGTGACCAGTTTGTAAGTTTGATTTTCAAAGGTATACTTATGCATTGAATGGATGCATGGGCTTTTGAGGGAACTTAATATACACATGTGGGGTCATGTGTGAATTTTTGTGGGAATTATGGATACGTTTTGGGATGGGTTTTGGTCGTGCAAGTTGGGTAAAAATTCTGCATTTGAGCAGAAAGTTGTAAGTGTTTAACATAAAAGTAAAAAGTAAATAAAAGATATAATTGAAGATATAAAATGATGGTATATAGTCTTTACATATAGTAAAAGTGCGATAATTAGTCCATCATTCGGGTTGTTATATTGAATTAAGCGTTTTAAGCCTAAACCGATGGTTAACATGAGCTTTTATTGTGTATAGTTTATAAGGAAGGAGATTGTTGTTACTTGTAGCTTGCGCGATCAGTGAGTTTCATAGCCCCAATTCTTTTTCTTATATTTTATTGGGTGAAAATATGCAAAAAGGGTTTGAAATGTTGAAATGATTTGATACTGTGATAATTGGTTGTCTAAAATGCATGGACTTTACGTGGCTATATTGTATTGCTAAATACATTGTGATGTGGGTCAATTGGAGCGGTTTGGCTTAGATTCGTGGCACGTTCCTTCCTGCCCCTTTTTTGATGTGTTTTTGTGATTGGATCAAGTGGAGTCATGACTGGGATCGAGGCACGCCTGCCCTCTGGATTGTTTGGAATCGGGGGAAACGTTCCTACCTAAATGTGATTGGTTTGTTGTTTGCATGTTAACTGTATGATATCTCGTTTAATGCCAATGCAGTGTTTTCTTATCCATATAAATGGTTGGATAATTTTAATTCGTGTCTTAAACTTATGACTCTCACCAACTTTATGTTGACGTTTTTGAGCATCATTTTCAGGTATTCAGTTTGAGACTAATAATGCTAAGAGAAGTGGATAGAGAGACCTTAGGATTGGCTTGTGGAGTTCTTCTTATTTGTTCTTTTGATTTAGACTTATGTTCTGCGGGATAATTTAAGTTTGGGATTGATTTACTTTTATGTTGGTTTATGCTTTTGCGTGTATGACATTACTTAATAATGCAAGACTCCTTTATCTTGTGTTGGGTATTGTTATGACACATAGCGTCCCCTGTAGTTATTTTCTTTTCCTTTTAGTATCTCTATAGTAGACGCCATTGTGTTGTAACGATATCCATGAAGTTACACCTCGTGCTTCCGCCTTGGCGGGGTGTGACACAGCATGAACTTGATCGTGTCCTCAGTGTCTGGTACCTTGCTCACCGTCCTCCAGAATTATTGTAGGTACACATCAGGGACATCAGCAGTTGCAGTTAAAGCATAACTGAGACAATGATCAAGTAGTATCAGCCCAACTATCTTGCATTCAGGAGAGCAAGGAATACTCTGCAACACCGCATAATTGTTGCGTCTCCCGATTGATTTGTATTGTGGAACAAGTTGAGCTGCTGGAATTACGTGTTGAGCCATGTGGAATACTGTATAATGGCATGAAATGATTAGCGAGATAAGATATAGTTTAAATTTTGCACATATTTGACATGTTTTGTCTCTTTTCACTATGTTTGTTTTTATGCTCTGACATTTCTTTTTTGAGCATATACTGATCATTTTTCTTTCTCATGTGCC
Organism: Tanacetum coccineum; assembly: GCA_026074375.1. Taxonomy (NCBI): domain Eukaryota; kingdom Viridiplantae; phylum Streptophyta; class Magnoliopsida; order Asterales; family Asteraceae; genus Tanacetum; species Tanacetum coccineum. The sequence continues at coordinate 29,369 of BQNB010034922.1, forward strand.
AATTCTTGCTTTTTCAGACACATGGGATACGCTTTATTCTTTTAAACTCATTTTGTATGCTCTGGGAATTATTTTTCAAGCATACTTTGATTTGCTTTTTCACGTATGGATTTTATCTCTCTTTCTGTTTGTTTTTCCTCACCAAAAAGTTTTTGTTGAAATGATACTCTTTCAAGAATGATAAAGAGATACTCTGATTTGTTTAACAACTTTTGACTTTTTAAGAAATCCAAGAGTATAACTTTGTATTCTTTAAAACTTTTTGTGAAAGAGTACCACTTGCTGACACAAAAATACAACTTTTTGATTTAGAATTTGAGATAACTTTTCCAAAGCAAGTTTTTCAAAGATTCCTTGAAAATATTGATTACATAACCAATCTATTGAAACATAAAAGGGATGGTCACTAAGCCACTCACTCCTCATTCTGTTCATTGCAGAAAACGGTTAAAACCGGACATGACTTAGACCATTTATCCAATTATGTTCAAAAGATAGTCATAAATCATTTTTGAATGATTTAGAAACAATCTTTTTCAAAAACATGAACTTTTTCTTTTGATGATACATGAGAAACATTATAATCACAGACAGTTGAAGCTCATTTTTTTCATTTCCATCATATGTTCCTTTTTATAATATGAAAGCATTGATCACTTTTGACTGAAAATTTTTGTTAAACAAAACATGATCTTATATACGATATTTGAATGGTCAGTAGACTGCTCACTCTGTATCCTATTAAATTCAGGAAACGGTCATAACTAGACATAATCTTCACCAGTTGGTTCATTTATCAATATAAAATATGATTTGGAAACAAAATTTATCATTTTAATTTCGTAGGATGCCTTTTTAACATTGAAAACCTCGGTTAAAACAAATTTATTCCATTTTTCCTTTATACAAAACCCAAAATTGCAATTCATTAATCCTTACGAAACCTATAATTAAGCCCAAAACATTATTTACGAAACCCATTGGCCCAATACTGTTCACGAAACCAAAACCTGTGAACATTTTACTTTCGTAAACTTTGATTTGCCAAAAGAATATGATAAGCTTAGTAATCCTACTTATTTCAACAGCTTATTTATCATCTTTCATCTTTTAAGCTTATTTTACAAATTTTCAAAGTTACAAGGCGTTGTTGGTAGAAGAATTCTGTCCTAGTAATGAAATGGAGAAGTTGGAATTAAAGTTATGGAACCACAAGATGGTGGGAGGCAATCACGCTGCCTATACTGACCGATTCCATAAGCTGGCTAGGTTGGTTCCTCATATGGTGACACCTGAATCTTCACGCATTAAGAGGTACATAGCAGGTTTAGCACCCGAAATTAGGGGGATGGTTAAGGCAACTCAGCCAACAACCATTCAGAATGCGGTTTTGAGAGCCAGTATACTTACGGATGAGGCAATTAGTTAAGGAACCGATGTCAAAGGTAGTGAAAGCGAAGGCATATGATGAGGTGCTAGTCTGAGGTCTTGAGAGAGTAAAAAGAAGCAAGGAAAGGCCGATTCGTAGTCAACAGCTCTTCCCAGAATGAATATGTAAGGTATTACCCTAAGGTGTACCAGAGTGAAATACCCACCATATAGAGGGTGAAACTATAGAGTGGTGTTTCAACTGTCATAGACATGGACATTTTGCTCAAAGAATTTCAGGAACCTAGAGCGTTGGCAGTTCCGTAAATACGATGCGACGAACATAATCAGAGGGTATTGTTATGAGTGTGGAATCTCCTGATCAATTAAAGTCTAACCTGTCCTAAGTTGGGCCGAGCACCTGGTCAGGCGGGAAATCAGTTGGCCATAGAGGGAAATCGACAGCAGAACACAAATAGGAATCAAGTTTGAGGAAAGGGCTAATAAATGAAAACGTGAATGCGGATGAAGGCCTCACTGGACCCAATGTGTGTTCGAATACTTTCTCTTTAGATGAACCATTTTTGCACCTTACTTTTTGATTTTGGAGCTGACTTTAGTTTCATATCTACTAAATTTGTGTCTATGCTAAATGTGAACCTACAAATCGAAAACCCTGGTTATGTGTATGGATTGTATAAAAGGGTAGAAGTCGTAGGGAGTTATCTGGATTGAAACTAAGAACTAGGAAATTCCTTTTCACTATAGATTTGATACCGTTTTGGGTCATGGAGTTATCGATTTGATTGTTGGTATGGATTAGTATCTCTAATAAGCATTAATTGTGTATCATGAGAAGGAGGTTGAAATACCTTTAGAAGGGTAAAGTAACTTAAGTTCATGGGGGAACGAGTGTTAGTGTTAGACAAGAACCTAATGAACGCTAAAAGTAGAAGAAACCAAAAGATTGAATGAATTTCTGGTAGTTGTGGAGTTTAGTGATGTGTTTTCTGAAGATTAGTCGGTTTTTACCACCACCAAGGCAAGTTGATTTTCCGTATAGATTTAGTTGCGGGGCGTACTCTGTAGCAAATGTCTCCTTACCAATTTAGCACCTTCGGAAATGCAAGAACTGTCTGGGCAACCTCGAATGGTGTTGCCTTAATACTGGCATGGTAACTGTTATTGTAGGAAAATTCTACTAATGGTAAGTGTTTTTTCCATCCTATTCGAAAATCTATAACACAGGCACGAAGCATGTCTTCGAGTGTTTGGATGGTCATTTCATTTTGTCCATCAGTTTTGGGATGATATGCCATACTCATGTCTAATTGAGTACCCAAAGCATTCTACAATGATTTCTAGAATCTGGATGTGAAATGACTGTCACGATCCGAGATGATAGATATTGGCACGCCATGCCGGGAGACTATTTCTTTGATGTACAACCTTGTGAGGGTTTCCATACTATCTGTCTCTCGAGTAGGGATGAAATGTGCGGATTTTGTTTTTTTTTTTTTTTTTTTTTTTTTTTTTTTTTGTTTTATTTTGTGTGTTTTTTTTTTTTTTTTTTTTTTTTTTTTTTGGTAAGGCGATCGACAATGACCCAAATTGTGTCATGTCCATTTGAGGTTTTGGGTAGTTTTGTGACGAAATCCATTGTTATTCTTTCCCATTTCAACATAGGAATCTCTGGTTGTGCCAGTAAGCCGGATGGCTTCTGACATTCAGCTTTAACTCTAGAGCATGTTAAATACTTGCGAACATACTCAGCTATAATTGCCTTCATGTTATGCCACCAATAGAGTTTCTTTAGATCTTGATACATTTTGTCAGAACCTGGGTGAATAGAATACTTTCATTTATGGGATTCATTCATAATCAAGTCCCTTAGATTACCAAAGAGTGGTAACCAGCTTCGGTTCTTAATACAATGAGTTCCATCAGGACGCACTTCAAATGCTTTATCCATTCCTCATAAATTCTCAGCTTTGATGTTTTCTTCTTTGAGTGCTTCAGTTTGAGCTTCGAGAATTTGTGATGGTAATTTTGGATGAATGGCCATAACTAATGATATAACTCGGAGTGGTTTGATTCATTCCTTCTGGCTTAAGGCACCTGCCACAACATTTGCCTTTCTAGGGTGATAACAAATCTCACAATCATAATCTGCGAGTAATTCTAACCAACGGCGTTGTCTCATGTTCAATTCTTTTTTATTAAGAATATGTTGGAGACTTTTGTGATCGGTGAAAACCGTACACTTTGTGCCGTAGAGATAGTGTCTCCAGATTTTAAGAGCGAACACAACTGCTCCTAATTCAAGATCATGAGTGGTATTGTTTTCCTCATTAGGCCTAAGTTGTCGAGATGCATATGCAATAACTTTTTCTCTCTGCATTAACACTGCTCCCAGACCTTGATGAGATGCATTACAGTAAACAACAAAATCATCGTTTCCTTCTGGTAATGCTAGGATTGGAGCTTCACATAGCTTCTATTTTAGCAGTTGAAAGGCTGTCTCTTAATCTTTGCCCCATATATACTTCTTGTTTTTCTGGGTTAATTTAGTCAAAGACTTTGCAATCTTCGAGAAATCTTTGATAAATCTTTGATAATAGCCGGAAAGTCCTAAGAATTGACGTATCTCTATAGGTGTAGTAGGAGATGCCCATTTCTTAACTGCTTTAATCTTGGCGGGGTCAACATGAAGTCCTTGGCTATCATTAGTGTCCAAGAAATTGCACGATACGATAACAGAAATCACATTTGGAGAACTTGGCATATAATTTCTCCTTCTTGAGTAATTCTAGGATTATTCTTAGGTGATTTGCGTGCTCTTCTTGTTTACAGAGTAGAACAGGAATATCATCGATGAACACTATCATAAATTTATCCAGTATGGTTAACACAAACAATTCATGAATCCATGAATACAGCAGTGCGTGTGTTAGTTAAACCAAAATGGCCATCACTTGAAAATTCATAGTGAGTCCCGTATCTTGTTCTGAAAGCAGTCATAGGAATAACTCCATCCTTAACTCTTAGTTGATGATAGCCTGATCTTAAGTCAATCTTCGAGTAGACACTCGAACCTCGAAGTTAGTCAAATAAGTCATCAATCCTAGGTAATGGGTAATGATTCTTTATGGTAAGTTTATTCAACTCTCGATAATCGATACACATTCTGAAAGATCCATCTTTCTTTTTGACAAATAAGACAGGAGCTCCCAATGATCTGAAGTAACTTGATCGATAAAACCTCGTCCCTGCTAATTCATAAGTGATTAGATAGTTCCTGCATTTCTGAAGGAGCTAATCTATAAGGTGCTCGGGCTACAGGTGCCGCTCCTGGAATTAAATCAATTTGGAATTCTACTTGACGAACTGGGGGAAGGCCAGGTAGATCTTTAGGAAAAACTTCTGGGAATTCTCTGACTACTGGAATATCTTCTAGTCTTTTATCGCCTGACTTATTCTTCATTACTTGGATTATGAAAACTTGACATCCCCTGGATATATACCTTTCGGTTTTTATACAGGATATGAGGCTTAGTCGGGTTTTACTTCGATCACCTCGGATGATCAAAGTTTCACCGTTGATTGGGATGTGGATGACTTTCTCATCACAGAGAATTTTGGCATGATACTTGAATAACCAGTCCATACCAATGACGACGTCAAAACTACCAAGTTTAATCGGCATGAGATCAATTTCAAAAGGTTGATTTAACAAAGTCAGGGTGCATCCCTGGATAACGGTGTTTGTGCTTACTAGGGTTTCGTCAGCCATTTCGATATTGTAAAAGGTATCTATTGTAATGGGTGGAATATTTAGCATAGAGGCAAGAGATATGGATATGAAGCTTTTATCGGCTCCTGAATCAAATAATACTCTAGCTAGATGTTGGTTTAGGAGAAACATACATGTGAATACGTTGGGGTCTTGATGAGCATTCCTATCCCTTAGCATGTAGGCTCTTCCATGGGCATTGTTGTTGGTGGTCTTTCGACACTGATTTTCATAATTCCCTTTCTCTTCACAGGCATGACAAGTAACTGTCACTGGTAGCAGATTACTTCCAGTGGCTGGCCCCTTGTTTCTGTAGTTCTTGGTCAAATGGCCCACCTTGTTGCAAGTATTACACTTAACAGTGCAAGGTCCTGTGTGATGCAGAACACATCTTCTACATAATGGGAGGTTTCCAGCATACATATTATTTTCAGCTAGAGTGGCAGCATAAGCTCTGACATCTTCTTGCCTTCTGTTCTGTTGTGGTTGGTGATTATTGTAGCGGTTGTTGGTGTTGGTGTTACGATAGTTGTTGTTATTGTTGAAAGTTCTTCTGTCATTAAACTTTCGTTTGTGATCGCTTGATACTTACACCGGAGTGTGCTTTGTTACCTGATCCATTAGTCTCTGGGCTATGTTAATGGCTTCCTCTAAAGTTTGAGGTTTAGAGGCGGTAACATTCCCTTCAATACTTCGAGGCAATCCCCCGATGAAAACTTCCATCATTTTCTCAGAATCTGGCACCATAGTAGGACATAAGGTTTCCAATTCCTGGAATCTTATCACATATGTCTTGAGATCATTCCCCTTTACAGTCAGATGGTAGAATTCATTTTCCATATTTTGGATCTCAGTTCGGGGACAATACTTCTTTATTAAAAGTTTATTGAATTCAACCCATGTAATCTTGTAAGCTTCTTCTATCCTAATAGGTTGGGTAAAAGAATTCTACCAAGATAGAGCTTCTTCAATTAAAGTACCAGTAGTAAACTTTACCTTGCAGTATTCGGTACAGTTGCTACGGGAGAATACTGATTCAGTTCTTTCAAACCAGCGGATGAGACTAACAGCGCCTTTCGTACCTTTGAAGTTGAAAGGTTGGTAGCTCATGAACTCTTTTTAGCTACACTTTCTTGCTACGGAAGCTTTTCTTGGTCCGATGTTAGTATTTGCCATGTTAGCGGCTTGTGCTTCCAGAGCTGTGGAAACACTATCAGAAACTAGTTTCTTTATGGCAACCTGAGTTATGGCTGGTGCTTCAGATGTTGACATCCTTTTCTGAGTCATGGATGTGTGTGCTTTCTGATGTTGACGTCACAATTTTAGAGGCATTATATCAACATAGACATCACGTAATAAGAAACGACTATCACAATTCTTTCCTTAAAAGCTGTATGGTTCAAAAATAAACATTGTCACAATAGTGATATCATAGATACTTATTTGATAAGAATTCTAACAAGCATCTGATTTATTAGAAGTCACGGTATGATTCATAATGATGAAGACGGAGATGTAATATAGGACACAGGATGAATATGAAACAATGAAGTACAACGAGATCACCATTATATTTATATTATTGATACGAATTGGCTTTTGTATGTATAATACGTCAAAAATTTGACAAGTGTTGTTATTTATACCACACATCTTGTGGCTAGGTTAAAAACTATAACTAGAGTCTAATCTAGTAGTCTGATGGTCCTTTTCTGGCTGTTCTTGTGTTCATAGATTGCATCCAGAAGACTTCCCTTATCTGCTTGGTGACGAACCTGGATTCCTGAGAATTTGTTATAGATGCAATATGAAGCGAAGCCAGAGCAATTTGTTGTACTTTCCCATTTGTTTTCTTTTGAAGTTTAGCGATTTGAGTACGAGACTCTCGGAGTTCAGCTTCCAGATTGTCAAAATCTTGTTGTATGATCACCCGACCATTTCTTGAGGACCTTCTATTTTGTCTTCTATGTGCTCAATGCGGTCGAGAGAGAGTTCATCTAGGTGATTCAAAATTTCCTTAATTTGATGTCCTCGTGATGTTCCAGATTGTCTTACGAGAGCTTTCTCCTATCTTAAATGCTTGAGGTAAGGCAGAAGTAGAGGAGGATGATCGGTCACGACCTTGTTTCTTAAGTGAAAATAATTCCTCAGGAAGAAAGAATTCTTGAGGATTAAACATTGGAGATAATATTGAAGATGGAGGCACAATAGTTGGCAGTGGAATAGGTGATTCTTTAGCATAATATGCTTGCATGACCTTCATATAGGGGTCATCATGAAAAAGTAAAAGAGTTGGTGAAGCTATTGAAACTAAACCAAATGAGTTATTTGAAGAGCTAGAATAAGTTTTTCCTGGTGAAGCTGGGAAATAGTCCGGGGAAGCTGGGATATAGTCAGGAAAGTTAGAGGAAAAGCTTCCTCAATCTTGCGATGTAGGGTGGCTGGGAGAAGGAACATCTCTCTTGTTTAACAATCCCAGCGATAATATCCAAAGTATATTTATATAATGTTTTGTACTTTACATACGATTCCAGAAATGTAGTGGCACATTGGACTTTTTTTGGATGGATAAATAGAAATGTAGTTTATAGTTAGGTTTCAACCTTGTTCTCTATAACGGGCTCTTGTATACAATTTATACCACCCCATTTTTGAATATAGTAGCGAGAAGCTAATCTGGGGAGCCATTATTTCTAAGTACAACAGTCATAATCATAAAAAACGACTCAAAAGAGACATTTTTAAAGGATAAGTTATCATTCATTATTTCATAAGAGTTTTTATAAACAGAGAGGTCCCAAAATCTAGAAACATAAAGTTTGAATGATAACAGTTTAGCTATCTTATTTTTATTATTTTTTTTTTTTTTTTTTTTTTTTTTTTTAAGTCCGTGTCCACTCCATGCCATAACGGTGCTCAGTTACCTGAGATGGAAAGCTGATGCAGTTAGGCAATTTTTGTAATCAAAACTCAAAACAATTGAGGCTGTCCTTTTAAAACTTATGTCTACCTCTTCTAGAACACTTAAACAAAAGCAACTTCAATAGAAGTTAGCCCCTAAAACAATCAATCTCAAAGAGCTTATGGATCTGAGTTATGACCTCAAATTCATTCAATTAATTACAAGCTTGTCAAAAGTTAATTGACCTAACAAGATCGTTATAAGCCTAACTTATAACCTCAATTTGATATTTAAACAACAAATTCAAAGAACCAATGTCATTTGACTGCACTAACTAAAGGTTAGTGCTGTCTTATGCCAAACACCCTTTAAATTAATCTTACCATTTTTAAGCTTATAAATTGAGAATTGAAGGCTACAAACTGCAAAAATACACATATGACATCTAGTTATTCAGATTCTACTTAACAGATTTCATCAATTCAAATAAGCAAGAACAATAAGCAAACAAAATTATGCTAATATTTTTGATTTTAAAACTGTTTGAGAACAATTACTTGCGAGGAAATGAGATTTAATTCTAATGTTGTGAAACTTGATAAATCTAACAAAAATAATAAGCAAAATTAAGCTCATACTAAACTACATTAAACGTTAATTATGATGTAATAATTAAAGTGCAAATTTAGCTATCAAATGAGATTTAAGAACTTACAAATAGCCTCTTCAAAAACAAGCTTATAATGCTTTTAAATAGCTACTCAACAAGCTCCAGTTATTTGATGATAAGCTTTGCTATCCTGATGACTAAGCTGGTAAGGTCTTGGAAGCCCATGCCATAACTGGCTTCCCTTCATTTATAGCTGAAGGTAATATTTGGGGAGATGATTTGAATAAAATAAGCCTCAGTTAAGCTTTGAGAGCTTAACTGAGTATATAACTAGACTTATTAGTTATTTTGACGAGCTTATTGAGCTTTTAAGAGAGTACAAATAGAATCTTATTAATCCATAATGAATTTAATGTAAAAACACAAAATTGACAGTTTTAACCATCTTTGAAAACTAAACTTTTATGATAAACACCCCCTATTTAACAATAAGTTTAGGAAGAATTTACTCAAGTTTAAAAGGATTAAGCTAAAACTATTACAATTAGCTAAAATGACTCTAAATAAGCTAATTTTCTACACTACTACTATCACTAGATAACAACATTTTCTTGTGAGTGAGGTGAGCTTCCTTTTATAGGGCAGAGTGGATCTTCTAGGGTCCTTCTAGACGCTCCCCAGCTTTAATCTTGGCCATCCATCTCTATCCAATCATTGGATCTTGATTTTAAGCCGTTGGATGAAAAGGATCACACAGATTACCAGCATGGCAATCCCATCTTATTAGAAGCCTTGTGCTTCTTTTGCACTGATTTTAGTGTAAAAATCCCAATTTGGTGTGTTTGTTTGAAGGACGCGTGTCATTCCATGTGTCAGGGATAGCCAATCATTTCCTTTGGTGACGTATTTGCTTGTTGACATGGAGCTTGGTACTCGAATCTTTGATGCATGTAAGATGAGTGTAGTGGAAGTGGGTTTTATTGTAATTTGACACAAGGTAAAATTGGGGATGAAGGTGAACAATAAACCTGGTTTTCCCGCCTCTTTCTTTCCTGTTTGTTTGACCGAGTATTATAAGAAGGTTTGACTTAGGCTTATATAAAGTGTTGAGCCAGGGAAATGGTTTTTGGTTATTTTAGACTTAACGACCGTTAGTCCATTAGTGTTAAAGGACTAACGGTGTTATTCATTTAGGGACTTCTGGTGAAATATGTTTAACATTAAGGGTCCTTTTTTGGTATTTTCAAGGTTTTATCTTTTTATAGGTTGACCGATGTTGACTTTGGTTGACTTTTGTTGACCTTTGCTCATAAACATCCAGCTCTTGAGTACTCTTTCCGTCACATGTTCGTTTTGTCCGGTTTTTGGCTCTTTTCTTATGATTTTTGCAATATCCGTACCTAGACATCACAAAAGACAAAAACACATATTTACAGCATAATATGTTCATTTTTATCTTTTTAGGGTCATTTTTGGTATAAAACGGATATGTGATTTCTCACATATCAAAATTCCCCAAACTAAGTGATTGTCGTGTCCTCACGCAATGTTATATGCTCTAAAAATACAAATATCCAAAACCTCCCCAAGACTAATCTTTTGATAATAGTTAGCAACGTCTTTTGTGGGGAAGTTAGAAGTCCACAAGGTTTTAAAACACCCCGTTTTTCCCATTTTTATGATTTTCATAATTTACAACTTACAACTTATTCCTGTGTGACATAATGTATTGCTTTCATTATTCATTGATAACTTTTAGGATCACGGAACAAAAAGCACAAAAAATGTCCAAATAGATAAATTCATCGTCCCCGACTTTCACTTCTCCAAGCCAAGCTTAAAAACAAGATCATTGTAAAATACAAGTTATGATGCTAACACTACTCATAAAGCTAATTGTGTATTACTTCTTCTTCCCTTTTCCTAATTTTGTATCTCAGATTGTATTTAGTAATATACCCGATGGCTCTTTATGAACATTATTTCGATACTTATTAATTCCAAAAATAAAGCGTAACGGTTAAAAATGCAATAATTAGTTCCTAGCCCTTTTCAAAAGATCAAATGTCATCAAGATTAAGTCCACATCGAGGCAACCAAAATTTGGATTTTATTAGGTTACTTAAGCACGGCACCATTCATGTTTATACCCTTAGCTCTTAAGAACATAAAATGGAGTTCATCATTATTTGCACCATTATTACCCTAGGTTTTTTAAGGTACAAACAAGACAAAAATTAAAGCACCAATATCAAATTCCATATCTATCTTTAGGCTCTTTAAGGATTGGATTAAGGCTATATTTCACTATTAAATTTCTATTTACCTCATATTCCCTGAGGCTCTTTAAGGGATAAGAAAAATATTTATTCATGTGATACATATAATATGCCAAATTAAGTATTCCTGATGTATACTCATCTTGATCATAAAGGAACTAAAGAAAACTTCTATGAACTAATTATTAACCAAAAAACCGCACAACTTTATTTATTAAACAATTATATATAAAGGTGAAACAAGCTAATGGGAGAAAAGCCACAATTAACACTTTGAGCCTTAAAGAAATCCAACTATTCTACTTTTAGCATCAAAACTTATATTCTACTCTATCATCTATTCGTATTCACATTTTAAATTTTTTAAAGAAACTCGTTTGCATTGCTTAGCCTTATAAATCAATCTTCGAATATTTAAAATCAATTACGGGAACTTGCAAAGTCTTGGCTCTTTCAAGCTAGATTCGCTTTTTATAGCTCCTTTTATAAAAGATTAGCAAACCTTAATCTATACACGTTAAGGAGAAAGCTAAGATATAAAAACCAGTCGGACGTCTAAATTTTCCTTTTGTTATCACCAACGGTAAGCCTACATTCGTGTCTAAGACTTAATTTTTATAACTAACTGTTTTTTTATTTTTTGTTAATTGAAACATTGAAATTTTTACATATATAAAAATTTATAATTTTTTGTGGGGGAAAACGGGGTACGTTGAGAACAACGAGCAATAGGTAGGTAAGATCCATATCGAAGATATAATTCCCCATACTTAAATCTAAACATTGTCCTCAAGTTTCCTAGTCTAGGGGCACAAAACCCCATACTAGAACTCAAAAAAAGTCCGAATGCATAATCGAGCATGGAGATATAAGTATCACAAATCTTAAGCCATTTATTAATGTATGCTAAAAGATAGTTGTAGTCGATAATAATCTAGGATATCGGATTTCCCTAACTAATGGCAAGACAATAAGCTGAAGCCTAGTGTGGACCGGGACAAAACACGAATCACGAGAGTCTTCAAAAATTTTGGGTCATCATACTAAACATATCACTAGCACAACACAACAAGAATCGGTAAGAGTTACAAGCCTCCTCACATCACATTAGAAATAAAATGAAAGAAGATTGATTGGTTATAAGCATGGGCGGTTCCTCCTCAAGTGCTTTGTTTTTTTGGTAACCGAGTCACATAGCTTGACTCGATCCTCGAATTTAGTTGTCCTTAGGGAAAGTTTAGTGATCCGGACTAACCTTTGTTGGTTATGTCCCTCATAGTATTGCTTAACTACATGACCATTCAACTTAAGTTTGGGCACCATCGGTGTGAGATAACGCGATGTTCCATATGAAAAATTGAGGTGATGGTTGAAAGAGTCCTGACAACGGGTTTTAAGCTTTACCGAGAATATTTTAGACTGAGTTATTAAGAGTAAAACGTAATCACCAACATTAAAAATGCGGTTTTTGATCTTAGAGTCATGAAGCTTCTTTGTTTTCTCTTTATATATCAAAGAATTCTCGTATGCTTGATCACGAAGCTCATTAAGTTGAAGCTTTTGGTGATCACGAGATATTTAAGATTGAAATTAACATGGTTTCATGGGCCCAATATGCTTTTATGCTATAACTCGATAGGTAGATGACAAGCACTTTCCGTTTCGAGCTTGTAAGAGTTACAAAACCAATGGTCGTTTTGAAACGGAACGAAAATGCCATAGAGGAGTCATCCAACTTATCGGACCATGAGGCATGATTTTCACCAACCGTCCTTCCAAGAATATATTCCAAGCCACGATCGGAAACCTCCACTTTTGTCCACTCGTTTATGGATGATAAGCGGTAGCAAGACGATGAGTGACCCCATACTTAGAAATTACTTTAGCAAATTTATCATTACAAAAATAGGTCCCACGATCGCTTATAATAGCTCTAGGTGTTCCAAATCGGGTGAAAAGAGATTTCAAGAATTTTACTACAACTCGAGCATCATTAGTGGGGAGCGCCTTCGCTTCTACCCACTTTGATAAGTAGTCAACGGCTATGAGAATGTATTTATTCCCTCGTGAAGACGGGAATGGACCCATAAAATCGATACCCCATACATCAAAGATTTCACAAACTTGGATAGCGTTTTGAGGCATTTCATTTCTTTGTGAAATTTTGCCTTGTCGTTGACACGTATCACAAGATTTGATCATAGTATGGGCATCTTGATATATGGTAGGCCAAAAGAAACCGGTATCAAACACATTCTTAGCGATGAGATTGGCACCATGATGGCCCCCGTTGCGTCCTTCATGATAAGCTTTGAGGATATTAAAAGATTCTTGGCCATGCACACAACGTCGAATGATTTGATCCGCACAAATCCAAAAAAGATAAGGATTGTCCCAAAAGTAATGTTTAACGTCCTTAAAGAATTTCTTCTTTTGTTGGGACGACATCCCTTTGATGATAAAATTCCCTGCATGGAAATTTGCAATATCGGCAAACCATAGGGTACTTCCACTAGATATAACTCCAAGAGTTTCTAAAGGAAAATTTTCATTTATGCCTTTATTTTCTAAAACATCCTTATGAGGATTCTCAAGTCTAGATAAATGATCGGCTGTGAGGTTCTCCGTTCCTTTTTTATCACAGATGGTGATATCAAATTCTTGTAGGAGGAAAACCCACCGGAGCAATCTCGGCTTTTGATCTTGTTTACTAAGAAGGTATTTAAGAGCCGAGTGATCCGTATACACTATACTTTTGGATAAGACGAGATATGGCCGAAACTTTTCAAAATCATAAACTACGGCAAGCATTTATTTTTCCGTCGTAGTGTAATGAATTTGAGCTTCGGTCATTGTCTTGATGCAATTATGTATAGGCTGAAATTGATTCTTTTTACGTTGTCCCAAAACGCACCTATCGCGAAATCACTGCATCACACTTAAGTTTGAAGGTAGGTTCACATTACCGTGGACAACTCAGATCGAAGCTTCGGTAAGACTTCTTTTTAAGAGTTCTCAAAGCATAATACAATCTTGAGAAAACACAAACGGTGTTTCCTTCTCAAGAAGGTGAGTCATAGGTGTAGCAATTTTTGAAAAGTCTTGGATAAATCATCTGTAAAAACCGACATGACCTAAGAAACTCCTAAAACCTTTTACGGTAGTCGGATGAGGGGGCTTAGCTATAACATCAACTTTTGCTCGAAATCGTTCCTCATTCCAGCGACTTTGAAATTTTTATGTCTAACACAATTCCTTATCATTCTCATATAAGGGCACTTCTCACAATTTATGAAACTAAATTCGTGTCTTCACACCTTTTTAGCATTTTGTCTAAATTGGAGAGGCAAGTAGCAAAACTATCCCCAAAAACCGATAAATCATCCATAAAAACTTCCATTGTCTTTTTGATCATATCATGGAATATGGCCATCACACACCTTTGGAAAGTACCGGGAGCATTACACAAGCCAAATGGCATGCGACGGTAAGCGAAAGTTTCATAAGGGCATGTAAAAGTAGTTTTCTCTTGGTCTTGGGGATCTATTTGATTTGAAAATACCTTGAAAATTCATCTAGAAAACAATAAAACACATTTCTGGCTAAATCTTTCACGACATTTCTTTGGTCCATAATGGCAATGGGAATTTGATCTTTACGAGTAGCTTCATTTATTTTCCTATAATCAATACAAAAACTCTTTCACCTGGTAAGTAATTCGTTTGTTGATCAATTCTTTATCTTAATTTGCATCAATGGTTTTAACCGTCTTTCTTGGGTTACACAATGACCGGGGATTACCCACGGACTGTCGAAGATCGGGTAAATCATTCTGGCATTAAGGAGTTTGAGAACTTCCTTTTTGTTTACCTCATGAAATTTTGGGTTAACCCGTCTTTGACTTTGTACCGTGGGTTTATAATCATCCTCCATCAAGATTTTGTGAGTACAAAAATGAGGGTCAATACCCTTGATGTCGGTGATTTTCCAAGCAATGGTCCGTTTATGTGATTTAAGCACCTTTAAGGGGCTTCTTTTTCATCATCTTTTAAAAATTTTGCAATAATCACGGTAACTTTATCGGTTTCCCTTCTTGAAAATCAGGGACGATAAATTTATCCATTTGGACACTTTTATGTGCTTTTTGTTCCGTGATCCTAAAAGTTGTCAATGAATAATAAAAGCAATAGATTATGTCACACATGAATAAGTTGTAATTTGGAAATTATGAAAATCATAAAAATGGAAAAATAATGAAAAATGGGAAAACGGGGTGTTTTAAAACATGTGATTAACTCTCCCCACAAAAGACTTTGCTACTTTTCAAAGGATTAGTTTGGGGAGGTTTTGAATATTTTGGTTTAAAGCATATAACATTGCTTGAGGACACGGAATTCATTTAGTTTGGGGAATTTTGATATATGAAAAATTACATATTCATTTTATACCAAAAATAACCCTTAAAAGATGAAAAATGAATATATTATGCTTGTATATTGTATATTTTGTCTTTTATGATGTGTAGGTACGGATATTACAAGAATCACATGAAAAGAGCCAAAAACCGGACAAAAACGAACACGAGACGGAATGAGTACAAAAGAGCCGGGTATTTATTAGCCGAGTCAACAAGTCAACCTTTGGTCAACTCATGGAAATTCCTACAATTCCCAATTGATCCTTATTGTTAAAACTTTTCACTTTTAGTCCCAAGATCAAATTTCATCGTTAGTCCTTGCTATTTTATTGTTAAGTCCTTAAGGGACTAACTATTGTTAACTAATGAATTAATGTCTTATAACCCAAACCCACTTTAAATATTAAAAGCCCAAGTCCTATCCTACCATACCCGGCCTATTGCAAAATGAGTAAAATCGTGAAACAATTACTGTGCATTTTATTTATCTACACTAAGATCAAAAGCTGGCAATAGAAAAGGGGCGAATAAACCTAACCCTAACCCTCATCCACCACATCAATCCTAACCATGATTTAAATCAACCACCATCAGTTATCATATGGTTATCTAGCATGGGATTATTTCCTGTTCCACGTAGGCAAGAGAAGACGTCACAAGAAGCCACGTTGGCAAAATATTAGCTATTGATTGATTGAAGAGACGTGGCCTAATGATTGCACTCACAAAAGAAGCACAACCCCTATGACAGCTCATTGATCCGTGTGCTCCCTTTTGATCCAAGGGTGGAAATTAGAGATGAAGAGTTGTTATCAACCAAGGGATATGATCAAAGCAAGAAGGATTCTAGAGGCTTCCACTCGAGCCTATAAATACTCTCATCATCCATAGCTTGTAATACTTTTACTTTTACTTCTTTTTACCAGCTTATTTTAGGTGTAATTGTAGCTTAATTATAGTTTTTCATATTTTTAGCTTTTGTAAACTCTTTTCATATAATGTAAATTCGTTTTTAATCAATAAAATTTCCAGTTTCATCTCAATTTATGTTTCTATTGTTTGTCATTTACTTTTAAATAAATGTACACTGTTCATGTTAAGTAAAAAGCCTAAAATAAGCTGAAAAACTTCATCTAAACTCAAACACTCATGGATGGCTGCTGGAAGGAGTGTGGTATTAGTTCCTGATGGTTAAGAGTTAGGACTAGATTAGGCTAAGTGTTAAAGTGATCTAGCATAGAGCTATAAGCTTAAGCTGCTCATATAAGCTCTAATTTGAGCAATTACCTCTGTTTAGCAGAGGTGATGGTTCTCAATCTCATTTCCTTTTTCTATTAATCTGCTGTCATTAAATGTTCTAGTTAATCTGCTTGTTGAATTGATAGTCATATGTTATATTTGAGTTTCTAGTGATTTGGTAGAATAATAGCTTATACTTCTTAGATTAATGATAAGCTTGAATCTAATATGCTTTGAGTTTGAAATGTTTTAGTTATAGGTAATCTGCTAGTGTGGTTATAGAATTAAATTATGTGATCTTGTTGTATTGATAAGTGAAAAAGTAGCTTGGATCTTTTGATATATTAGTTTAAATCTGTCATTTGGCTCTGAAATAATACTTAGCTTGAATCTGTATGTTTTTTATTCTCAGCTGTGTTTGAGTTGTTATAATATCATCATCATTTTCTAAAAAGTTATCAGCACACTCATAAGAGTGTGCAGAATTTCAGCAAAGTTATTTTACTCATAGTTGCAGAATAGTTGCAGTTAGACTTTAGGTGTTGATTAGTGTGGTTTTAGATCCTTATGCACTCTAAATAAAGTTTAGAATCTGGTAATAAGGAAGTTTGATCTAGTTTAAAAAGATCTGCAAGTTTTCATTTAGTACTAATGTTATGAGTTTAGTTCAGGATTTGGGATTTCAAATGTTAGAAGTTTAGAGTTAGTATTTAGGCTTTAATTTCTATAAATAGGCAATAGTATCAAGTAATCTGGAGGTATTCAGTAAGAGGTTTATCAGGTTAGTTGATAAACGCTAGAGTTGAGTTTCAGCAAAAAGAAAAAAATAGAGAAAAAATATAGGTGTGGAGGGACCCGAACTCACCACCTCTCGCTCATAGTGCTAGTATGTTACCAGTGTGCTTGGAGGCATTTGCCCGTTAGTCCTATACATAGTTTAATAGATAAATAGCAGTTTCTCTTAGCTTATTAGGTTTTCCTAGTCAATCAGCTTAATTGACTGCTTATAGATAAGCAGATTTTAGGGCTTTTTTGGGTTTTTAAGTTTCTACACCCTTTATATACTTTCCAGAATTTTTATAGAATTTTTCTTAATAGTTTACTATTTTTAAATAATTTTTGTTTTCGTAAAATGATTAAAATAAATAAAAAGTAAAAATTAATTTCTTTTTCTAAAAATCATTTTTAGTCTTTTAGCATCTAGGAAAATTAGTTTGGCCCTTTTTAGGTTCATTTTTGCTCAATTAGATCTTAGTGTATGTTTTTTATAAACCCCGTTAACGTTTTTTGAGCATATTCTTGTAATTAATTTTTATGTGCCTTTATTTGCTCACTAATAGGAATTAGTTTTCGAAATCAAAAATCTTATCACCATTCAAATCATTGTCCAAATAATAACGGGGTTTCAATTCATAATTCTTGGGGTATAAACGACCCGGTGAACACTTACTGGTTAATGTACGATATTTTTGTGTGATTTCCCTAATTACCTTTTTCCTAAAGGGTAGTTTTGGATTTCCAATATTTCATATTATCGTATATATTGAGCGGATCAATTTTTGGCGCGTTGCCGGGTTCGAACCCGGGTCACCCGCGTGAAGGAGGGGATCACAATAAAAATTGAAAAATCCGGAAGAGCAAATATTTTTGTATTTTTTATTTATTTTTTATACACTTCTATATATAGTAAAAGGAAAAAGAAAAAAAATATTTTTTATATTATTAAATTATTTTTTATATTTTTGATTTTTTTTAAAAGACGTAACTTTTGAAAACGAAAGGTTCTCCAAATCACGATCGACAAATTCAAACGAGAGAATCTTAACACAATTCCCCGGCAGCGGCGCCAAAAATTGATCCGTCTCAATTATATACGATAATATGAATAGTATTTGAAAATTCCATAACTACCTTTGAAAAAAGTAATTAATTAGGTGAAAATCGCACAAAAATATCGTACATTAACCGGTAAGTGTTCACCGGGTCGTTTATACCCCAAGAATTATGAATTGAAACCCCGTTATTATTTGGACAATGATTTGAATGGTGATAAGTTTTTTGATTTCGAAAACTAATTCCTATTAGTGAGCAAATAAAGGCACATAAAAATCAATTACAAGAATATGCTCAAAAAACGTTAACGGGATTTATAAAACATACACTAAAATCTAATTGAGCAAAAATCAACCTAAAAGGGCCAAATTAATTTTTCTAGATGCTAAAAGACTAAAAATGATTTTTAGAAAAAGAATTTCTTTTTTACTTTTTATTTATTTTAATCATTTTACGAAAACAAAAATTATTTAAAAATAGTAAACTATTAAGAAAAATTCTATAAAAATTCTGAAAAGTATATAAAGGGCGTAGAAACTTAAAAACCCAAAAAGCCCTAAAATCTGCTTATCTATAAGCAGTCAATTAAGCTGATTGACTAGGAAAACCTAATAAGCTAAGAGAAACTGCTATTTATCTATTAAACTATGTATAGGACTAACATGCAAATGCCTCCTAGCACACTGGTAACACACTAGCACTATGAGCAAGAGGTGGTGGGTTCGAGTCCCTCCACACCTATATTTTTTTGTTATTTTTTTTCCTTTTTGCTGAAACTCAACTCTAGCTCAAATCTAAGCTCTAACTAACCAATTTTATTAACTAACAACACTTCTGAAAACATTTCTTCCACAGAAATAACAAATTCAGCTCTCATTTAAATTTCCAATGCAACTAATAAACTGTTTAAAACTTTGGATCTTAAACATTTTAACTTTAAAAGCTCTTAAGAGATTGCTAACTAAATAGCCTTGATTTAAATCTGCTAACAATTATGGACAAGATTCTAAGCTGGTTATCTATTGAATTAACACGATCTGAAAATTCTAAACTAATCTACACTTAAAACATTTTTTTTTATTTTTCTGGTTTTTAAAACTTAAATACAACTTGCAAAACTACTGATACGTTCCAAATTATATATACGTATAATATTAAAGTATAAGAAATTCATTAATAATCCTTGAGGACAAAGATTAAAAGCAAATTCTACACAATAATATCGTATCTTAACCGGTAAGTGTTCATCGGGTCGTTTATACCCCAAGAATTATGAATTGAAACCTCGTTATTATTTGGACAATGATTTGAATGGTGATAAGATTTTTGATTTCACAAAACTAATTCCTACTAGTGATCAAGTAAGGGCACACATAAAAGCAATTACAAAGAAAATGGAAAATAAACTAAAAACATTAACGGGAATCAAGAAACGAGCTTTAAAACCTAATTTGAGCAAAAATGAACCTAAAAGGGCCAAACTAATTCTCCTAGATGCTAAAAGACTAAAAATGATTTAAAAAAAAGATTTTTATTTTTTTTTATTTTTTTTATGATTTTTAAAGTTTTTAAACAAAATAAATGCAAGAAAAATATTAAACTATGATTTAAAAATCTAAGAAAATTCCTAAAAATAGCTAAAGACAGACTAATTGCAAGAAAATTGAAAACACTAAAATCGCTTAACATAATAAGCTTGGAAAAACCAATTTAGCACTCGAAGTGCTTATAACTAAAAGAGCTCAAAAAGGTGTTAAAGGTATTGTTTGTGCACCCTTGGACATAAAAGTCCTAAGGGCACAGATGGTATGAGGTGTGTGTGTTAAGAGGTTAAGACTGGGTAGAGGTCTGGGGTTCGAGCCTTGCTCACCCAAGGCTTCCCTAGTTTCCTTTTTTTCAAATCTTTTTGAACAAACTTGTTAAACAACTTATCTTAAGACAAAAAGATTTGAAAAAAAAGGAAACTAGGGAAGCCTTGGGTGAGCAAGGCTCGAACCCCAGACCTCTACCCAGTCTTAACCTCTTAACACTCACACCTCATACCATCTTGTGCCCTTGGCCTTTATGTCCAAGGGTGCACAAACAATACCTTTAACACCTTTTTGAGCTCTTTTAGTTATAAGCACTTCGAGTGCTAAATTGGTTTTTCCAAGCTTATTATGTTAAGCGATTTCAGTGTTTTCAATTTTCTTGCAATTAGTCTGTCTTTAGCTATTTTTAGGAATTTTCTTAGATTTTTAAATCATAGTTTAATATTTTTCTTGCATTTATTTTGTTTAAAACTTTAAAAAATCATAAAAAAAATAAAAAACAATAAAAAATCTTTTTTTTAAATTCATTTTTAGTCTTTTAGGCATCTAGGAGAATTAGTTTGCCCCTTTTAGGTCATTTTTGCTCAACATTAGGTTTTAAGCTCGTTTCTTGATTCCCGTTAATGTTTTTAGTTTATTTTCCATTTTCTTTGTAATTGCTTTTATGTGTGCCCTTACTTGATCACTAGTAGGAATTAGTTTTGTGAAATCAAAAATCTTATCACCATTCAAATCATTGTCCAAATAATAACGAGGTTTCAATTCATAATTCTTGGGTTTAAACGATCCCGCATGAAACACTTACAGGTTAAGATTACGATATTTTGTTGTAGGAATTTGCTTTTAATCTTTGTCCTCAAGGATTATTAATGAATTTCTTATACTTTAATATTATACGTATATATAATTTGGAACGTATCAGTAGTTTTGTAAGTTGTATTTCAGTTTTAAAATCCAGAAAAAGAAAAAAATATGTTAAGTGCATATTAGTTTAGAATTTCAAATTCAGTGTAATTCATTAGATAACCGGCTTAAATCTTGTCCATATTTGTTAGTTAGGAGTTTAAATCAAACTATTTTAGTTAGCAATCTCTTAAGAGCTTTAAAAGTTAAAATTTTAAGATCCAAGTTTTAAACAGTTTAATAGTTGTCATTGGAAAATTAAATGAGCTGAATTTGTTATTTTTGTGGAAGAAATGTTTTTAGAAGTGTTGTTAGTTAATAAAATTGGTTAGTTAGAGCTTAGATTTGAGCAAGAGTTGAGTTCAGCAAAAAGAAAAAAAATAGCAAAAAACTAGTAAAAAAATTTAGGTGTGGAGGGACTCAAACCCACCACCTCTCGCTCATAGTGCTAGTGTGTTATCAGTGTGCTAGGAGGCATTTTCCTGTTAGTCCTATACACAGTTTAATAGATAAATAGCAGTTTCTCTTAGCATATTAGGTTTTCCTAGTCAGTCAGCTTAATTGACTGCTTATAGATAAGCATATTTTAGGGCTTTTTGGGTTTTTAAGTTTCTACACCCTTTATATACTTTCCAGAATTTCTATATAATTTTTCTTAATAGTTTACTATTTTTAAATAATTTTTGTTTTCGTAAAATGATTAAAATAAATAAAAAGTAAAAAA
>BQNB010034923.1:0-51247 GCA_026074375.1 Tanacetum coccineum
TTTTTTTTATTTACAAAAGTTTTTCAAAAAAATATAATAAAATAAAAAAATTGTAAATCGCTATGCATGTCCCGCGATCTACTTTCAATTTTTTTTCTCACGAGCCAATAAAACGCCAACACGTATGCAAATGTAAATCACTATGCTCCAAGCGCGATTTACATGGTCAAATTGAAAAAAAAAATTATCAGGGTTATTCCTAGATAACACATTTCCCAAACGGTTACTGCAAAAAATTTCGCTATATCTTTTAGAGGACACATGTATGGGAATTGAAGACACGTAATGAGAGAAAGAGAGATATGAAATGGGGGAGAAAGGGCATTTAATAGAAACCAGGGTGGGTTTGGTCGGGTCAGGGTCAGGCGGGTGCAATCAATGCTTTAACTCGGGTAATCCTGGGTTTTGTATGGTTTTATAATATAATTATAATATAATGTGCGCAGTTAAAAAATAATAAATTTTCATGCAGTCCAAAATATTTTTATAATAAGACGAACATGATTAATGTCTAAATCAACAAACCACGACACATAAGAGGCTAATGCATACATGTAGGTTTTTTTGAATGATAAACCTTGTAAGGTATCGAGTATTATTTTAAATATATACAATCAGGAAGAACACCGATGAATATTTTATTCTAAACCCGATTTTGGCGCGGGTTATTTTGACACCCGTTTCTGATCCGATGGAAATACGGGTTTTACCCAACCCAAGTTGATACGTGTCTAGGCATCCTCTTCCCACCGTCCCACTTCCTGATATTACCCTTTTAGATTATTTCAGTGTCTCTCTCATCCTCTCTCACTGTCACCAAAGCATGCATCTCCCATCTCAGATTTATTTATCTATCTATCTCTCTCTCTCTCTCTAAAACACATATTTGAGATCTTAAGACACCCATAGTTTGTGTCGAACGGGTTTGAAGTTGTGTCGAACGTGCTTGGAATACGATCATTGTCGGTGTTGTTGACAAAAGTTTCTTAACTGCATAAAGGTAATTATTGTTATGTTTGTTTGTTTTTTAGAGTATTTTGATTAAGTGGTTTGATTCATGATAAAGGGTATTAAAAAGTTCAAAGCTATATGTAATTTGATGTTGTTTTTCTAAAAAAATGGTTGCACACGAAAGGCTCGATGAAATGTTTACTGAGTTTTGATTTCTGTTTTTGAAATTGGGGGCTTTTGCGGGTTAGGTTGCGTATGCTCCTTGAAGCTAAAGGGTTTAAGATGTTTATTTCTAATGTTTTTAAATTTTGAGATTAGGGTTTTTTTGTTATTTGGAGGTTTTTGTTGCTTTTGTTGTTTGCAGCTAATGATTTTGATCATCTTTGGCATGTTACATTGTTGTTGTCGTATACAGTTAAATGTTTGCGAAAATTACTTTTCGAGTGTTCTCGTAAGTGATTGGGTGTTTTGAACCTGTTATATTCAGCTGTCTTAAGTTGATATTATTTGCATCGTGGCCACACGAGCATTTTAAGCTCGTAGCCATGACATTGGGTTGTTTTAAGATGATATTGTTTGCATCATGGCGGGTGAGCTTCTTGAGCTCGCAGCCATGGTGGAGATATGTACTTCTTGCGACTCTTTACATAGCCGCACTTCATAGTGAAAAAAATAAATTTTGAGGTTGTGATGACTATGAAAGGCTTCGATAAGGCTGAGATTGTATGTGTCTTGGCGCGGCAGCCTTTTGAAATGTGCAAGCGTGTAAAATGTGCAGGTGTGTGAAATGTGCAAGCCTTATTTCGAAGGTCTTTGTGGGCTTATGGCTTACTTATAAGGCATCAATTCGGTTAAAGCTAATAGGACTAATTTATAGATCGAGTGTAGTGTTTACAATTCTAGGACTATGATACGTTGCTAGATCGTGGTGGGTACAATCGACCCGTATCTTGGCGGGGCATCATGACATCGTGCTTGCAGCCATGGCGGGTCGTATCCCTTTTTATCCCATCCTGCAATCTCAAATTTGTGCCCAACGTTTTTCTGAGGCGCTCTACATATGCTTATGCTGCGCTTTGCTAATGCTTGCTTATGTTTGGACTGCATTTACACCATGATTTATTTATGCTTAAAACACTCGTTAATCGTTTGTTTTTTTAATGCGTTTGGCTTACGCTTTGTTTGCTAATGCTTGGTTTTCTGAGAAAATTGCTTATTTTGAAACATGTTCATTATTTAAGTTGTGGTTTATTATACGCGATGAAGATACTATAGTGTTTATGCGTTTAGTGCACGTATCTTGGTGAGGCAGCACGACTACATGTTTGTAGCCATGGCGGGTCGGGTACATTCTAATCCCAGCCCTTTGAAACATGTTCATCATTTAATTTGCAGTTTATTATAGGCGATGAAGATACTGTAGCGTTTATGCGTTTATTAAATGTATCCTGGCGAGGCAGCACGACTACGTGTTTGCAGCCATGGTGGATCGAGTGCATTCTAATCCCGGTCTGCACTCGTAACTCTAAGCCAAATAGTTTTAAATCCTGCCTTCTATATGTTTTTTGAGGTGGGTGGATCGGGTCATCGGGTATGAATCGGATATACAGCGGGTTCGGTTTGGAGTTGATGGTTAATGTGCATGTTGTATGGTGGGTATTAAAGGCGATGAAGATACTGTTGCGTTTATTCGTTTATTACACGTATCTTGGCGAGACAGCACGACTATGTGTCTGCAGCCATGACGGATCGGGTACATTCTAAGCCCGGCCAGCACTCGCAACTCTGAGCCTTTTTTAAAAAGGAAAAGATCGCGTGTTTTGGGGTGACGATGGGTTAAACTGAACCGTATCTTGGCGGGGAGTCATGAAGTTGTGTTTGCAGCCATGGCAGGTCAGATACCTTTTATTCGGTTCCCAACTCGCAAGCCTCATCTAAACGATGGTTTGTGAGCCACGGCTTACAAACACCTGTATTTTCGTGAGGCAACCACAGCTAGACTGTGGGTGCAGCTACGGGCGGTGTTTCGTATGGTTCCCATGCTAGCGGAACTGAGCTTCATAACCTGCTTATATCAAATTGGTTCTAAAAAGCATGATTATTGCAGTGTAGTCTAGCTAAAAGCGTAACTATTTGCTGTTTGGTGGGGCAAAGTACTGGATTTGCAGCCATTGCGAATGGTTTTGCTTTTCTTGGATGCTAAGAATCTGAACCTCACTCCGGTGAAGCCTTTAAAGGCTACAGTAATTGATTATTTGTGTATTCACAGCTCGGGGTTGCTTATATATTGTGCTTATGCATTGTTTACCAGTACCCAATTCGCCTTTTACCCTACTGTTGGTCTGACTCGCCCCTTTTTGTGTGGTATCTGCGGTTTCTTTTGTGTCGTACCCGACACATGCCCCTCTAATATACTAGCCTACCGAGGCTTTTTACCCGATCCATTGTTTGTCTATAATTTTGATACACGTGATTGGAACATGTCATGCCTATTGTCACTGTCGTATATATGAGTTCCTCGATATGCATATGGCAGTTGCATATGTTCATTTATAGATTCGTAGTATGACGGGCTGAATTTCAAATTTTAGGAATTGTCTTTCTAAGTTGGAAGCCATAGCTTTCTCGCATGATAGTGAAATTTATTATCTGCTTCTATATGTATGGTTTTATAATGTGATTCGATCATGGTTTGAGGGCTTTTGTTGGGAGACTTTAATAAAGAAATAGGCCATGATGATAAAATGTAAATGTAGGCGAAATGGATGTTTGGATAGCTGTTATGTATCTTGGCTGGGCAAATCAGATGGTGACCGCTACCTAAAGGTAGCGTTCGCCGTTGTTGTTGCAGCCATGGCTTATTAGCCAAAAATCAACTTGCTTACAACATATCTGAGCCTCCTTTTTGAAAGAACGCCATTATAAAGCTAGACTGACGCAAGTATCTTCTTTGGAAACCGCAACAGCTGATGATTTCTTCCTCAAACTCTTTGTCGCTGAATATAGTCTTATAGGTTGTTGAAATCAGTTTTCTCCATCATTGTTTGACTACTATAAGAGGCTGTAGTGATAGAATTTACAGTCGTGATGGGTTAAATTGGTGAATTTGCAGCCATGGTGCATTTATTTTGTAATTTCATTATTGATGTATGAAGAACAATCAAATAACATACATGAAGAGGGAAAGAGAGGTGGTTTTAAAGAGAGAGTGGTTGGATGAACATTTTAGAGAGAGAAAGAAACATGAAGGAAAACTTGTATAATGTGTGTAAAATAATGAACAACCAACACCCTCTCTAAGGCATGGAAAGGGTATTTATACAACCATTATGGCCGGCCATGGAGAGCTTGTGGGCTTTCCATGGGCCTTTTGGCCCAATTAGATTACTAACATAACATTTGACTAACTATAGGCTTTGACTAACTAATATTAGAAGTGACCGATACTTTTTTGTGTTTCTAACAATCTCCCCCTAAGGGAGGCCACTCTAATTTACAAAGATTTAAACCTAGCATACTATGCTTTAACTTTAGTCTTGAGCTCGTAGTCTTTAACTTCAATCATTAACTTGTGAATTGATGTAGTTATCGTTGACTTTAGGCTTGAGCTTGTTCCTTTAGCTTGACTTTAATGTGAAAATGTGATCTTGAACACCTTGAGATCATCAACCAAGCATAATATCGTTTCGCCATCTTGTAAACTTTGCCATCTTGTGAACTTGTGACTTTAGGACTGACATGCTCATACCTTTCTTGATTTGTCAACTTAAAAAGCTTTAATATTGCATCTTTCTTGAAGTTCTTTAACTTTAACACTTCGTCACTTCAAGAAGGACATACGGTATCAGAGTAGCAGAAGTCTTGAAACATGTACTTGAGGTTTCATGACGTCTTTATGTTTGTCAGTCGGGTATGAGCATGTGGCTATGAATTTGTGAGTCTGGTGAAACCAGGTACCTCCATGACCATCTTTATGTGAATCTGCAATAAAACAGTTAGCAATAAATCTGGGGGACGAATATGGCTTTGTCATTCGATCATGTTTGGTTGGAGTAACCTTCGAATCCATGAGGATCGACCTGTGATCAGGTAGATTCAATTTAAGAAGAATCTCCTTGACAGGATTTCCAGCTGTAGTATTGAATCTCTCTAACACATATGTATTAGATTCATCGTACTCAACATGTTCTCTTTATCAGAACGTCTCAAAGCAGACAACACGATAAGAGTGAACTAGTGAGTTACTATCTCATCGATTGAATAGAAAAATTGATTTGAAAATCAATCGACGTGTCACTTGCTAAAGTGGTTTTGTGACACATCGAGAGTGTTAATCATTTCAAAAGTTCATCATCAATCGTCAATTCATATACTGGAACAAGTTTGATTCTTGTAGAATCGCACCCTTGTTTCTTTCTAGTTGTCACAAGTTTGATTCATAAAGAATCGCACAAGTCACCTACCATGAGCTTGTTTGATGTTGGCTCAAGCAGGATTTCCATCGTCATTGTGAATACTTAAGTATCACTCTGATGTTCTGGCAAAATCACAAGGATAATGCGTAGGACTCTTTATACATTTCTCGTTATTCACATTGTGTGAAATAGCAAGCATAATCTTTGACAAGTGTCCTAATGAGATTTATGGATGATCTCTTTTGGCTCTAGACTCAATAGTGCACTTTGGTTTTAGTAATCGGAGGCTGGAGCAGACTGCCACCTCTTCAATATCAACTATCTCGGAGTAAGAAAGTCGATAGAAATGCGTAAAATCTCCATAAGAAATGAAACAAGAGTCTGTTGAGAGACCTTGAGTGGCTAGGGAGGGTTGTACATAGCGTCACTGGGTCCATGACTATCTTCAATGTCAAACAACAACTTAGTGTTTCTGACAGTTTATGTCTTGACCCGGATTCTGCCTAAGTGTATGGAGGGCTTCTTTCTTTTCACCCTTTATCCTTACAATTCTTTTTCATTCTTCAACCCCTTCAGCGCTTACCGAGACTTCATAACTAATACCTTGTTGGGGTTTGTTTCAGTATTAGCTCCATCTTAGTCGGCACTATTCCCTTATTCTTACTTTTACTCCTTTTGTATCATACCTAAGGACTTCTACACTAACTAGTGGATATCCCTAGGTAGATCCCTCCGGTTCTGTCTGGATCATGGGATTTGAATACCTATGCCTAACCACTTTATAACTACGTAAATTTAAGTACATGATCAGTCTTTTGGGTATTTCATCACAATCCTTCAAAAACCATTGAAAAGTTTAATCAAAGTGTTTGATATAAATATAAAAAAGATTTACACTTTGAGAGTTTTTTCATTATCACTAAAAGCTCCCCCTTAACATGTGCATCGTAATCGTAGTACATGCTAAGTGTAGAGTGCATTGAGTCCATTTTATATGATCACATTTCAGTACAAATTAGATGCAGTTTAATCACATTTTCTCTCCTTATCCAAAATGTTAATCCCTTGATATTTTGGATATCAATTGATTAAACGTTCGGGTACTAAATGTTACACAATATCTATCAGGAACATTTTAATGCTCCCCTTTAATATTTGAGGGTATATAAGACAGTGATGAGTACAATAATTTGAATTTTTTTGAATTTACTAAGAAATCTTAAAAATTGTGTACTCGAGCACTCCTTATTATCACCATTAAGTCTACACTACATATATACAAATTCACAAGTTTCAATTATGTACGAGGTTTGACCTGTTATGATGAGGACATCATATGATAAATCATATGGTCCTTTCCAGCAGCCGAAGGTCTCCCCCGTACGGTCTTCCACCAACAAATTTTTCCAGACTCCTAATGATCCTTCTGTTCCTTGGTTGTTGATCAATAGCCTTAATCATAGCTCCTGCTCTTTCCTTGTCTACATTTCTCCAGACTGTTTGTGGCATATACTTCATCCGGATTCGCTTCAGAATATCATCAAGAGCAGACCGAACATCGTTGAGTGTACCGTCACTAAATTTGTAGAGTTCATCAATACGCATCAATCTGTTCTTCTTGTCTTTATTCTGATATATGAAACCTCTGGGATTGGAGTATGTTGTATATGCTGACTTACATGTGAGATCTGATCTGTACGTATCCGGCCTTGTGAGGTTGAGCTTCTTTTGGTAATTTTTGACACCTAATTGAAGATCTTCCACATGCCTTTGGAGGACAATGCTTCTTGTAAACATTCGTAGTGAGACACCCAAAGCTAGACGTTCCTCAACACTGAGATTTGTCAGCTTACCTTGAACAATAAGAAGCAGCATGTCTTCGATGTCTTGAAGGCGAAGTCTGTTGTAGTCGCGTTCTTTTAATGTGTACACTTTGTCGTCATTTCTACGAACAGTGATCCAATCCAAATATTTGTAATTATACCATTCGACAATCTTAAGATTTGTAACAGCAAGGATTCCGTGTCTGGATTAGACATCACAAGCAGATTCCCTATTTACTACAAATCCATAGAATTGTTGACGTTTTCGCCCCCAGTGAGAGATGCCCTAGAGTGCATGTTTGTCGTAGACAATCGGCCCTTGACTCTACATGGTGTTTAGGACCAAGTCTTTAATCCATTTGATGTGTCCATAAT
The DNA here is from genome assembly GCA_026074375.1 of Tanacetum coccineum. Lineage (NCBI taxonomy): Eukaryota > Viridiplantae > Streptophyta > Magnoliopsida > Asterales > Asteraceae > Tanacetum > Tanacetum coccineum. Next base: position 7,565 of record BQNB010034923.1, read on the forward strand.
CTATAGCCTTTGTCTTCGTCACTGAAGTAGCATAAGTTCGGCTTGAGACACCACCACTTAAATACGCAAGGTCGTTGTTGAAGAAGTGATCAAATGGTATTACTCGGCGACCTCGTAAATTAGGTATCAATGGTAAGGGCTTGCGAAGATCATGTGGATATTGATGTCCTTCAGGATTGTTCCAGTCTAATTGATCAGTAGTTGCTTTGCGGACTTCTTCAAGGGAGTATTCAAGTTCCACCAGACTCTTGCACGAACCTTTCATTAACTAGAATGTTGGACCGGCTAATAATTCTGGAGTCAAAGTATCAACTTTGAGCCGATTTAACACGAATACTGAGAAGTCTAGAGGGGTATTCATCAGCTCATTAAATGACTCACGTATATCTTCTTTTTGAGCCAAATTACTGATCCAAGGTTGAATTGGTCCATGAGCACCAGGCAAAGTCTTGTTCCAATCACGCTCGGGAGTTGAAGGTTTTGCTGGTTTCTGAAACTAATTAGGAAACTGAGTGGTCTCATCAACAGGTTGATCTTTAGTATAGCCTGTATTGAACTCTTGATGTGCGGGTTCTTCCAAGTCTTCAACAGTGTGTATTGGCTCCTCTGCTTGAGCAGACTTGTCAGTAGGATTTTGATGAGATTTGGACCCTTCTTTAAACTTGCCAGTTGACTTGGAAGTCTTCTCCTTTGGTGCACTAGTTGACCCAGGTTATTTTCCAGCTCTTCTTCTCTTGGACCCCCGGTTTGATCTAGTGGAGGGTTCTTCGTCTTCATCCTCATCATCTTGACGTCTTTTAAACATGACAGTATCTCCATATGTTGCAAGGATGTCTTTGTCAGTTTCATAAGCGTCAATCAATGCTTTGTAGAGAGTCTTCTGTTGAACTGGTCTGTTGATTGATTTGCTATTCTCCATTTTATCTATGAGAATCTTCTTCAGCTCAAGTTCAGATAGGTTAGCTGCTACCGCATGGGATGTCTTAGCTTCATTGGATGAGCGAATCAGGACTTCAGCTTCAAGTTGTTCACTTACTGACTTCTCAATTCTCGGCAAGATCTTGGAGACTTGCTCCTTAACTTGTACTTTGACTTGTTCCTTGATGATTTTCTTCATATTTTCATCAATTTTATTGATGAAGTCTTCATTTTCAGCTTGAGCTTCGCTTCTAAGTCTGTCTATTTGTAGTTGAACAGCTGCTTTTACAGCTTCATTCATCTGGTTGGCAAGGTACTTATCAACAATACCGGGAATTGATGAAACTGCTTTAGCAAATAGGTTTGTTTGCTTGAATTATGAGAAGTCGTCTTTTAAAGCTTTTACTCTATCTTCAAACTTAAATAAGGAACCAAAGGTTAGAAGATTTTGTAGGGAGGTACTTGGAATAATTGTTGGTGTGGGAACCAGTGTTTGTTGCAGAGGTTGAATGAGAGTAATAGGTGGTGGAGGAAGTGTTGTTACAGATGAAGGTGGCATTTTAACATTCATAGTGACGGGAACATCTAGCAGAGAATTTAACTCAGTGTTCAGATTAAGAATGGAGTCAATACCTGTATTTGGATTAGGGTTGAGCATGTTAGAAAGGAAGTGTTGTTACAGATGAAGGTGGCATTTTAACATTCATAGTGACGGGAACATCTAGCAGAGAATTTAACTCAGTGTTTAAATTAAGAATGGAGTCAATACCTGTATTTGGATTAGGGTTGAGCATGTTAGAAATGAAGCCTGATGATACAAAAGAACTCTGATGTTGAACTTCAGGAGTGACAGCTATTATTATCACATGAGTATCTTCTATGACTTGAGTACCTTGAACATTAGTCTATAGAGCATCTGTCATTTCAGTATATCTTCTTTCCAGATTGACGTTCATGTCCCTGTACAATTCATTCACTTCTTCCTCTTCATTAGTCTCCTCTTCATCCAGCTCTTCTCCCTCAACATTCCCACCTTGAGTTACTTCATCATATGTTTCATCATCAGTGGATTCAAAATGAGAAGGTGTTTGAACCCTCAGATTTGAACCCTCTTCATATTTATCTTCTTCATATTGTCTATCTTCTTCATCATGAGTGGAGAACTTGAGATGGACAAAGTCATCACCATCATTGTCTGATTCAATCTGTTCATCATCATCATCTTGATCATTATTACCCCACCTAGACTCTGTCTTGACCATTAATCATCTTCATTATCACATTGTCATCATCGTCATATACTCATGCTTACTTCATAGCATCGTCATCCGGCACTAACTTCCAAGAAATCTTTCATCTCCAGATACCATATGTTAGGTACATACCGGGAACCCCAGGTGGAAACCCATTTTCCTTCATTTACACCTGAACCACTATGGCGTGAGAGCTTGGAATTTGTGCCTTGCTTCATTTGTGACAAATTTTCATCTGTTCAACCTCAGACAATCAATTTTCAATAAGTCTCAATCCTGAGCATGTCCGCTTCTTATTCTTCCTGATTTCCGCCACCTTAGTGTAGCTTGAGTCTTTTTACATGGAGAACTGTAGGGGCTTGATTAGTCTTCTCCTTGTCGAATTTCTCTGTAACATACTTTTTTAGAATCGACCTTTCCAGTAGCAAAAATCATGTAAGTCTTGTACGCATGCTGACTCCTTTATTTTTTGAATTGGTTAGAGTATCAGGAAGTTATGGCATCAGTACACTGAACAGTTTCATGCTATGGGATGAATCCTCATTGTGGTGAAAATAGGGTCATCATTACCATGTGCCCCAGTCACCTTTGTTTCTTTTGGACTTGATTGATCTTTTGACAAAATGAAAGTGGTTGATAATGACTTTGTAATCTTGGATGTACATGTCTATGTCTTCTTTGACACCTTGTTTTCAATTTGATAAACTAAGTCTTCCCATAAAGGTAACATAGTCAAACATTCTTCTGGATATACATACCCCAAATGATTTGATGCCCTAGAGAGACAAAGTTGATCGAGTCTAAGTAATTTTACCTGTGCAACACTTAACGACCCACGCATTGCTGAGACATTTGTTTATGATGGTTCCGAATGTTCCCCAAGGTTGATATAATATCAACCTTGACATCAGAGAGTGACTTATATCTTCTAGGATAATACCCAAGTTCTCTCTTATGAATGCAAGTATTTCCTCTTCAAAATGAGGATAAACAAATTTTCTGGCCAGGAAGATTTGGGCAAATCTAGAGCATATCTCTAAAAGTTTCCAGATCAAAAGAGTAATTCTTTTTGTTCATCTTGAATTTGATGCAGTGCTTGTGAAAGGAAATAGTAGCCCAGAATTCATGCATGTAGATGGCAGGTACATTTGCAGAGATCAAGAAGGCTTGATAAAAAGGTGTGAGAGAAAGAACATCCAAAGCAACTTGAAAAGTAGGTTCCTTGGGCTTGAATGTAGTTCTCAATATGTAGTTACAGTTTCCAATCCTTAGACGTTGTTCTCGTGGAACAAGAGCATCGTCAAGGGCTTGCTGTTGTTCTTTTGTGATACTCATGATTCTGCTAAGAAAGAATCAATACAGTTTATATATAAACAAGTTTATATAAGACACTATAGAGACCTTTTCAGGATATGGCACTTAATGCATGCAACACATTTAGAGAACTAATCATGGAAAGGGCGAACTTAATTTTAACTTGATTAGATTCCAAAGATAACCAATTTTAAATTTGCTACCTAAAACAAGTTTTAAGTCACCTTCTAATTAAATTCTAAGTGTTAATGATATTTAGCCTTTTGTTTCCTTTAAGTATGATTATGAATATTGTTAATTAAGATGAACTGCTAATAAACTGCGAGTCCGATTACTAATAAAAACTGCGAGTTCGGTTCTAACTGAAAAACTGCGAGTTTGGTCCTAACTAGAACTGCGAATTCTGTTCTATCTAGAAAAAAAATTGCGAGTTCGGTCCTAACTAGTACTACGAGTTCGGTTCTAACTAGAACTGCGAGTTCGATCTTAACAAAAACTGCGAGTTCGGTTCTAACTAAAAAACTGCGAGTCCGTTCAATGGTGCAAACTACGAGTTCGGTTAAAGGTAAGTACTGCGAGTTTGGTTAAAGCAATGAACTGCGAGTTCGGTTAAAACTAGGTACTGTGAGTTCGGTCAATGCAATGAACTGTGAGTTCGGTTAAAGCAATGAACTGCGAGTTCGGTTAAAACTAGGTACTGCGAGTTCGATCAATGCAATAAACTGCGAGTTCGGTTCAAATAATAAAGGATGCGTATTTGGTTCGAGTGCTTTACAACTTATTTTACAAGCATTTTATTACACTCAAAGATCACGTATCATCATAGCAATCTCATAAACATTTTTTAGCATCTTATAAACTTAGAAACAACACACGATAACACTGACGAGCATTTAGCACCTACAATTTGTACCCAAGAACAATCATAAAAGATAAGGATTTCAAAGCATATTTATATTCAACAATGCATTTAACACATATCTTACACAAAACCCACACACTTTTCCAACTAAAACTCAAAAACACACATATTCGACACATAAAATCAAGCAAATCCACTCAATAGTTATCCTTATTAAAAAACTAATATACACGAATCATTAAAACCCTAATGTGAACAAAACCCCTCAATCAATTTGCGTTTTCACTTAGTTTCAATTTTGAAGAACCCTAATTTGATTTTTAGGGTTTTCGATCTTAAAACCTTATAAAAACGAAATTCGTTCGAGATGTAGGATCATAAGGGTGTAAGGATCAATGTTTTAGTTATACCTTAAGCACGAAATTAACTGGAAACGGAGTTGATGAGGGTGACGATGCAATTGAGAGAAAAAGAAAAATGAGTGTTATGTTTGTGTATGTGTTGAACAAAAAACGGGGATGGGGTGGTAGGGTTATAAAACATTTTATGTTTTTGATACTTCTGACCCCTAACGTTTATGATCTTTAGCACTTTTTATTTATAAGTTATTTTAGGCATTTTAATTAACAAGTTGGCACATATAGTCCCTGTCGTTTTAACTAGCATACCTAACAACTTAAATTTGCACATATTCTCTCTAAAGGCATAAACAAGTAACATTTAAGGCACACACAAGCTAAACTTAATTAACTTTCCTTAAAATTTAAAGAGCTGTAGTCGTTGTTTGAGAATTCGAATGTCTTTGAAAAGCATTTTCTGATGACTTAATGTTTTATTTTTGAAAATCAAACACCATGAAATAAGATTTCTCTTATTTTAACACATAAGTGCACTGACACGTACACTTATGGAATAAAGATAGCACGGGTTGTGTTGCAAAGTAAACACAAGCCTTTGCATGGTCATAAAGTAGACCATGCCCGAGAATAAATTCCCGTTATGAGGTCAAGTTTTCTTTTTAAAATACTTGCCTTTAAGATGATGACCGGTTTTCTATCTGAAATAATAGCAAGCCATTTTGGCATGTTTTCAAAACTTTTAAAACTTCTGCTCGAACTTCATTTACAGCCTCGTATCATTATTAAATGACATTTCTAAGACCGTAAATGTTATCGATTTTCAAATAAGAATTTGTCATTATTTCCTATTTTTATTTTTTCTCTTTTTTTTAATGTTTTTTCTTTGGGTTTTAATATTTTTTTATTTTTGTATTTTTGTTTTTATAAAGGTTCTGAAAATGATAATATTCTTTTTGGTTTTTTTTTGGTTTTTCTGGTTTTTTAATGTATCTACATTTAATATACTTGATATTTTGAATAGGTACCCATCCAGATTTCTTCATACTTTCATCTGACAATTTGTTTCAGTGACTCCGGCGTATAACTTCGCATTCCCAGTTGTTAATAAAGAAATTCTAGTTTTTCTCTGCCATGGGCTTTAGGATGATGTCTGCCAGACTGATACTCCGTATTGACAAAGTAAAGCTCTACTACTCCATTCTCAACTTGCTCTTTTATGAAGTGGAATCTGATGTCAATATGTTTGTCGAGAATGATTGAACATTTGTTGTCGCTAATGGCAATAGAGCCTTTTGTTATCAAAGTACTTTGGAATTTTATTGAATCCAGGCCATAGTCGGTAAGTTGTGTTCTCATCCAAAGGTCTTGTGCCACAACTGCCTGACAAGGTATATATTCAGCTTCATGTACTGGATAATCGCAGAAATTTCTCTGCATTTTTTTTTGACCAGCTAACAAGTATGTCTCCCATTAATTGCATACTTTCCAGATGTACTTCGTTAGTCTCTTGGCCCTCCACCCGACATGACCCATCGAGTCTGCATAGCTATTAGAGCAATAAGAAGGAATCACTTTGGATTTAAAGTCCCCTATCTAACGGTTCCTATTACTGTAGTTAAAGATTCTTTTTATAGCTTGTAAGTGCTTTTCGGTAAGCTTTGCCTGATACCGGGCACACATGCATACAACCAATGTAAGGTCTGGTCTACTGGCTGTGAGATACATAAGGGTGCCCACCATTCTACGATAGTGTGTAGGGTCAATGGCTTTCAATTGTGTATCTTCATCCAGTTTAGATTTCTCTACCATAGGTGTATACTACGGGTCACTAGTTCCATACCATTTATTTTTTTTCAAAAGATTCTGATGCCTTTTTAGACTGTTTATAAAGATGCCTCACGACTTGTGAAATCTTGTGTCTAGAAAAAAATGATATTTTGCCCATCATCGACATCTTAAACTTTAAACACATTATTTTTGAAAATTGGTCACATAGTTCAGATGTAGTAGATGCAAAGATTATATCATCAACATAGATTTGTACTAGGAGAATATCTTTGCCTTGTCTTCTGATGAACAATGTAGGATCCACGGTTCCTTTAGAGAATTCATGAGAGAGTAGAAACTTCTCGATAAATAGATCGTACCACTGCGGGAGGAGCTTGTTTCAAACCCATAGAGAGCACTTCTTAAGCTATATAATATGATTAGGTTTGTCTTGATCCACAAACCTGTCTGGTTAGCTGACATAAACTTCGTCGACGCAGCTTGCATTCAAGAATGCCGTCTTAACATCCATTTGGTAGACGATCATATTCATGTGAGCAGCATATGCGAGGAAAATTCGAATAGCATCAAGTCTAGCCACTGGAGCAAATGATTCCTCAAAATCAATTCCTTTTCTTGACGATAACCACGAGCTACCAATCAAGCCTTGTTTTTCAGAATTCCTCTTAATAATCAAGTTTACATTGTAGATCCATTTTAAAGTAATGACCATCACTTTATTAGGGACGAGGAACGAGTTCCCAGACTTCAAGACGTTCAAATTCATTAAGCTCCTCTTGCATTGCTTCAATCTAACATGCTTGAGTTAATGCGTCTTTAGAGTTCTTTGGTTTAACTGATGTGAGAAAGCCATCGTAGTAACAAAATAAGGCTTGTTCATGGAGTTGGAGATTGTGGAAACAAGTCTTCTGAGTTCACCGATGATGTTGTATAAAGGATGATCCTTGGTCCATTTGGTAACGTGTTCAGAGTTAGGAGCAGTAGTGTGCATAATAGTGGGAATAACATCCAAAGAAGAAGATGCTTTAGAATTATTTTCTGGAATTTGAATGCCAAAAAATGGATCGTTATTCATGTGTGCAACATCTATGTCGTGATTGTCTTCTTCAACATCGTTAGGAATGACAGGAGATTGAGTTTCGGGTGTTGTTTGTGAGTTACTAGATGATGGTGCATCTTGGTCAACAGTTGTTGAGGAAGGTGAATTGGTTGATGCAGCGGGTTCTAGAGCAACTACTTCAGCAATTGGAGCAATGACTTCAGGGGCTGGGAGATCAACACTTGATAGAGGGTTGAGTAATTTATCAAACAGTGGTTGAAACAAAATATCCTAATCAGTTCTTGAAGGTGGTACAAACGGTGTTGAAAGAGGAGGGTTTGGCACGAGTCCTAAATTGAATGTTGCATGAGTCATTTCATGAAGTACGGGTCCTGAACTGTTGTGTTCAGAAGCCATCGCTGCCAGCTCATCAAAATCTACATGAATTCTTTCTATGATTCGTCTGGTACGTCGGTTGTAAATTCGAAATGCTTTCTTTGTGGGTGCATAACCAATGAAAATACCAATATTAGATTTCGGTTGTAACTTTCCCAAGTTCTCGCTATCATTTGTCGGATAACAAAGTGCACCAAGTACATGAAAAAATGATAAGTCGGGAAGTTTGTCATGTAAAAGATCATATGGTGTTTTGCCATGACGAAGACGTATGATGGAACAATTTTGGGTGTAACATGCGGTAGCAACTGCTTCTGCCCATAAGAATAACGGAGCTTTTGCATAAATCAACATTGTGCGGTCAACTTCAATTCGCGTACGATTATGTCTTTCAATGACACCATTTTACTGTGGAGAGTGAGAAACAAATGTTTCATGAGAGATGCTAATCTTCTCATAATATTCACGCAAAGTTTGATTAACATATTTAGTTCCATTATCTGTTTTGATTCGTCGGACAAGTACTTTAAGCCGCACTTGGATCATCTTGAGAAACTTGATTATGAAATCTAGAGCTTCATCTTTTGACCTTAAGCACTTTACCCATGTAAATCGAGAGTAATCATCGAAAATGACGAGGATGTACTTCTTTCCATTAACACTTGCGACACTCATTGGTCCACAAAGATCCATGTGCAATAGATAGAGTTTTTCTTGGTTGGTGTCTTTAGATTTAGGTTTGTGGGGTTTCTTCTTGCTTTTGCCCATTGCACATGCAAAACACAGATGGTCTTTTTCAAACTTTAGCTTAGGGAGACCTCGAACAAGATCGTGTCTAGCTAAATGGTTGATTGCACCAAAGTTCAGATAAGATAGACGTCGGTGCCATAGCCAAGACTTAGTCTTTGTGGCCTTTGACAAGAGACATATAGGAGAGGACGCCATCATATCTTTAAGAGATAGAGTATACAAATTGTTGCCTCAAGATCCAGTCAATAGATTAACACCTTCTAGATTACGAATGAAGCAGGTGTGTTGACAAAAAGAAACTTCAAGGTTCGAATCATAGAATTGCCCAATGGAGAATAAGTTATATCCAAGTCCTTCCACGTAGTAAACCCTTAAGATAGTAACATTCCCAATCTGATAATCACCATATCCTAATATCTTTGCCACGTGATCATTTCCAAATTTGATTGTACCCAAAAATTTATTGATGAAATTGGTGAGCTGAGAGCGATCTCCGGTCATATGCTTGGAGCAGCCAGAGTTCAAATACCAGAGAACAATTTAGACGACTTGCATTCATCAAGAAAGGAAGATGGAACATTGGAAACTATGGATCCCCAAGATTTACTGGGTTCCTTTTTGTTAGCAGATATAGATTTAATAATCTTAGTTTTACTAACGGGAACATTAATTTTAGATTTCCTAGGTTTCCTTGAGTAAACCAATGTTACTACAGGCTTAGGTGTATCACTTTCTGGAGCAATTGGTTTCTTAAGGGGCACTTCAGCAATTGTGGTTATCCTAGTTAAAGGGCACGCATTTCCTACTATAATGAAGGTCCGACCAGTAGGTCTCCAAGTGTATCCAATATTTGTGAACATTTTTCCTGTTAGTTTCTAAACTTTTCTCTTTGAACTTTTCTTAACAGATTTAGATTTAACACGAGCATTCACATCATTGATAAAATCAAGAACACACAAATCATGATTATCAGAAAGCATGCAACCATTACACTTAACACATAGAAGTTCAGAATTCGCATTAAGCTTTGAATGCTGCACATTTGCATTTCCTTTAGGTTCAACAAAACAATTCTTATTTTTCAAACTAGATTTAACTGTCCTAGGGTGGGCTTCTACTTTATTCTTCTAAGTACTACTTGGTGTTCGTTGAATTTTATCTTTCTTTGTATTGCCTGAAGGTTGTGATCCGCTAGCACTAGTAGACGGTTTTACTCCTGTAGAAGACAACATAGGTTTGTTAGAAACTAGGTTTAATGAAGAAGCTGTTTTTATGTTTGTGTTTCCTGATGATGTGACAGGCTCAATGAATCTAACTCTTTTGTCCTTGTTCTTTAGGGTCACAACCACTAATTTATCACTTGAATTGTTGATGCTAGGGCAGGTTTGTCTGAATATTATAAGGAACTCCTGAATTCAATTAGTATACTTACAAGCAGAGTCTAAGGAATTATTTAGAGGATTTTGTGATTTTCCTTGTTCTACTATTTCCCTAAGAATCGCAGCTTGTTCCTGAGTGTGCCTAAGGTAGTCAAAGTGAGTTGTCCTATTGTTTAACAATTTAGGGGCTATATGTTCCACATCAATCTTAAACATTTATGGAGCAATAGTATGTTTGGTAACAACATTATCAGCTAAATCTTTTCCTTTAAGTTTCCTTAATTCATCCTTGAGAGCTTTAATGACCAAATCTTTTTCCTGAAGACTTACATTTAAATCAGAGATTTCTACAAACTTTTGATTGACTTGACTAACTAAAGCATCACATTGTTCTTTTGATCGAATACGTGTTGGTTTGATCGAGTCATAAAGTTGCTTGTAGGCCTGTTTCAAATGTTCATTCTCAGCAATGAGCTTTGACACCTTATGATCCAATTCAATATTTATTCTTTCAATCTCTTCTATGTCTTTTTTTGACCTTATCCTCATTCATATTTCTAATTAAAGATTTAATTCTCTCTTTTAACTTCTTTATGACCGTGTCTTTCTCTTGGGACTGAGCTTTTAATTCATTTAATTCAAAATATTGAACAAAATTTGGAGCACTTTGATTTGAAACATAATTGTCTCTTTGAAAAATTTCCTGATTAAGTTCAGTATTAACTTCTAAAGAGATGCAATGTTTTTCAAAAGTGGTAAAACTTCTGAACAGTTTATCATAAGTCTATTTTTTAATGAAATCCTTTTTGTTGAGAAGCTCTGTCTCAAGTTTGAGACACTTTTCACATTCATGCACATTCACAGAAGCATTATCCACAGTAGAATTCATAATTATATTCACTATATCTTTATTAATGACTTGTTCCAAGAGTCGTTCATTTTCATTTAAAACTTGATTCATTTTAACTTCAAACGTTTTTGACTCTAAACAATGTTGTTCCACAGCCTGTTCCATTTGATGAAAGACATTTTGGACTTCAGAAAGTTCATCAATCAAATATTGATCGAATGTATTGAATAAGTCCTTCAGTGCTTTTACAAATGGAATTATTTCATCCCTAAAACAAGCTTTTGTATGTTCAAACCCCTACGAGCCCTCAGTGATATCAAGAAAACCCTAATTATGTTTTCTTGATTATTCCTTGTTAAACCCGAATCCAAGCTTGCCAACACCTTGAGTAGTCTTAGGTAACCTTACAATGAACACTTGAATGCTTGGATTGCCTTGGTTGCAAAATTAAAATGAAATCCTAAAATCTAAGAGTGTGCCGTGGGTTTTGAGGCTCAAAGAGAGAGTTTTTTTGCTTGAGTTTGCTTGTAAGAGATATGTGTATGATAATGCACTAGTTACTTGCCTTATATAGTAACCAACCCATGGATTAACCTTAAACTAACTCAAGTTAGGAAATAGGGTTAATGTACAATTATGTAAGTGCTCTCCTCCTCCCTAGGAGGAGGGAGACCCAACATGTGAGGAGAGGGGAGGACATTGACAAGCCAATGTTTAGAAAGTTGTGTTTGTGTAAGGTACTTGTTGGGTTAAGATATATTACTTGGATTTAAATTGAATGCTTAGTGTGTATACATACACAACCGGCCATAAGGCTTATTTAATTAGTAAGTTGATAAAATTTTATGTATTGGGTATAAATGTGGGTATTTGTTTGAGTGTAGATGGGTAAAGGTGCTTCCGGGTACGACCGAATGTAATTTATTGCGAAACGTAAGCGTTTTACGTAACCAACAAAAATAAATTATGAAAAGTTATAAATTATACTCCTAATAATCATATAACACTTGCCTGATGTAAACTTTAATTTGTTTGATGTCCGTTTACATTGAACGGTGTGATTTATAGTTTTACGCGATTTTAACTAAAAGATAATAATAAAAAGCGAACGGCGTAAACCTAAAAAAATAATGGAATTTTATTAAAGTGTACATAACCTGAAAATGAGAAATGTTACAGTCTCCACCCGTTAGAAGAGCCTTGTCCCAGGCTCAACGATCAACATTCTTCGAGGGTGCGGTTTATGTGAAAAGATGCGGATACTTTCCCGGAACAGATCTTCGCGTTCCAATGTAACTCATGACCTCTCAAGTGAGTTCCATCGAACTTTGAGAATGGGGAAATACGACTTCGCCTTAACTTCTTGATCTCACGCTCAAGATTCCACTGGTTCTCAACAAGTGGAGTTTTATCATCAATGTGTTTTTCATCTAACCGGCACTGCCAATGGCTCGTCAGATAAACACTTCTTTAGATGGATACATTAAAGTTGCTATGAACCCTGCTCAACAGTTAGGTAGTTCGTTCTATAAGCAACGGTTCCCACTTTGGCTAATACCTTGAAAGGTCTGATATACCTCGGGTTTAACTTTCCCCGTTTTCTAAAACGCACGACCCCTTTCCAAGGTGATACCTTTAACATAACTCGATTACCAACCTGAAACTCTAGAGGCTTACACCGCACATCGACGTAACTCTTTTGGCGATCACGAGCAGCTTGCATTCTCTGCTTAATTTGGACAATCTTCTCGGTTGTTTCATGAACAAGTTCTGGACTGGTGAGCCGAGCATCTCCGACCTCGGCCCAACACACAGGCGATCGACACTTTCGGCCATAAAGTACCTCAAATGGGGCAGCTTTAATACTAACCCCGCATGGTAACTATTGTGACAGAATTCAATAGCGTAAGGCCTTCCCAACAATTCCCAAAGTCTATCACACAACGAGTAACATATATTCAGATTTGAATGGTTCTTTCGCTTTGTCAACGTCTTAGGATGGTATGGCCGTACCATATCCAGCCGAGTACCCAGAGCTTTCTGAATGACCCTCCAGAAATTTGACGTAAACCGGAGGGTCACCGAACACAAATGTCGGACTGGTATCCCATGTCTTGATACCACTTCTTTCAAGTACAGTCCTTGCTAGTTTTGTCCCATAGGGTCAAAACAGTTTCCCTCATTGGTAAAAAGTGTGCAGACTTAGTGAGTCGGTCTACAATTACCCATATGGTGTCGTTTCCACTTTGCGTTCTTGGGAGTTTGGTGACAAAGTCCATAGTGATATTTTCCCATTTCCATTGAGGAATCGCTGGTTTTTACCATAAGCTCAGATGGAGATTTTGGAGTGGTTCGGCTTTGACTCTTAAACACGTCAAACACTTGCTAACATAGGTGGCAATGTCAGCTTTCATGTTAGCCACCATGTTTTATAATTTTTTGCTCATGTCCTGAGTACATTCTAACGTAACCCCGGGTGAACAGAATACTTCGACTTGTGAGACTCATGCATAATTAGAGCCCTTAGGTCACCGTAGCGAGGCAACCAACTTCTGTTGTTTAGACACATAGTTCCGTCCGCACGCGGTTCCAACTTCTCTTTCCTGGGCTTTTCTGGGTCCTTCGAATTCTCAATCAACATACCTCCTACGTCTTCGGACTTGAGGTTTTCTGGTTTTCTTGCCTCAATCTGAGCCTCCAAAATCCGCTTGGGAAGGTCCAAACCAATAGTCATAACTAAGGCCCGAACCCGTAATGGCTTTATTCGTTCCTTTCTGCTCAATGCATCAGCCACTACATTTGCTTTTCCTGGGTGATAACGGATTTCACAATCATAATCACTAAGCAATTCCAACCAACGACGCGTCCTCATGTTTAATTCCTCTGATCGCGGATTGTTGCAAACTTTATGAGGTCAATGAACACCGTACATCTTGTCCCGTACAGATAAATGCCTCCACATCTTAGAGCTAATCAACTGCGCCTAACCCAAATCATGATGGTTAATTTTTCCTCATGAATCTTTAGTTGTCGTGATGCATAAGCCAATCACTTAATCTCTTTTCATTAGCACTGCGCCCAACCCTTTGATTGAAGCATCACAGTAAGCGATAAAGTCTTCATTTCCTTCGGGTAACGCTAGAATTGGTGCACTACACAACTTTTGCTTTATCAACTGAAAAGCTGCCTCTGCCTTGTCACTCCATTCAAACTTGATCTTCTTTTGAGTCAGCTTGGTCATTGGCTTGGCGATCTTTGAGAATCCTTCAATGAATCTTCGGTAGTAGCCTGCTAGGCCCAAAAATTGCGATCTCCTTGCAGAGCTTAGGAGATGCCCAATCTTTGACGGATTCAATTTTGGCAGGATCCACATGAATACCCTGACTGTCGATCACGTGACCAAGGAACTGTACTTTAGGGATCCAGAATTCGCATTTAGAGAATTTGGCATACAACTGTTCCTTCTTAAGCAACTCCAAGATTAACTTGAGGTGCTCTGCATGCTCTTGCTTGTTCTTCGAGTATATCAGAATATCGTCAATAAAGACAATTACGAATTTATCCAGGTATGGTTTGCACACCCGTTCCTAAGATTCCTAATACAGCATTGTGCATTAAGTCCAAACCAAAACAGCATTAACTTGAAACTCATAATGTCCTTTATCGGAGTTCTGAACGCCGGTCTTCGGAATATCTTCTCCACGACCTTAGTTGATGATAACCCGACCTCAGGTCGATCTTTGAGTAGATACTTGAACCTTGATGGTAATCGAACAAATCATCAATCCTGGGAAGCGGATAACGGTTCTTTACCGTCAGCTTATTCAATTCCCGGTAATCAATGCACATCCGGAATGATCCATCCTTCTTTTTGACAAACAAGACCGGAGCTCCCCAAGGTGAGGAACTGGGTCTTATAAAGCCTTTGTCGGAAAGTTCTTTTAATTGGTCTGACAACTCCTTCGTCTCGGATGGGGCCAGTCGATAGGTGCCCGTGCTACTCGCAGCACCAGGTATCAGATCGATTTGAAATTCCACTTGGCGGGTTGGTGGGAATACCGCAATCGCTCGGGAAAATACCGTCAGGAAAGTCTTGAACTATGGTACTTCCTTCAAGTTGCTTCTCCCTACGACTTGTCTTCCGCCTTTCATAGTAACCTGTGCTAGAAAGATAGGACATCCCTCCTAGCAAAATACTTTTGTGTTTTGGTACACGAGATGATGTTCTTAATCGGGACTCGTTACCGTTGTCGCTTTCGTCACCAGAAAAATTAAAGTCTTGTCTTCCAAAGGTAACACGACAGTTTCTCATCACAAACGATTACGCATGATATATAGCTAACAGTCCATACGAAATGACGTCGAAACTACCCATCTCTACGGCAATCAATCGATGGTTAATGATGATTTAGAAAGGTTTAGAGTAGGCAACCCCGATAAGTTTATTAACCCAAATATTCTACCGTCAGCAACTCAAACATCAAAACCATGGTCCTAATGTAGTTGGGATTATATCAATCAAGGAACAAAATGCAGTAGATAGAAACTTCTAATCGGCACCAGTGTCAAATAGTATTGGAACATAACGGTTATTTTAAGAGGAACGTACCCTGACAACATTTGATCCGGTAGTTTCCATCAAGCCCTAACAACAAAGCACTTTGCTACAGCATTGCCCATTTCCACCGCGATTCCCTTGTATTTCCATTCTACAACTATGGGCAGTCACTCTTGTAGTGACCTTGCACACACACTCCAAAGCAAGTGATAACTCGGGGATTTGTCCCTTGGGTCCCACTGGTGGATTATTGTTGTTTGTTTTGATGTTGTTAGCAGTAGGTCAACCTTACAGTCCCCACGGCCCGAGTGACCAGCCATTTTCACGTTATAGTGCACTTTTGAGTACATGGCCCATCGTGGTGATAATTACACTTGGCACATAGAGGTTTGGTTCCTCCATAAGGTTTCTTATCTCCAGGCCCAGCAGTGTAAGCCCGTGCCACATTGTTTCTCTTGAATGGTTGTTGTTGGTTTTGGTTGTTCCTTGAAGTATCTTCAAATTTCCTCTTATTTTCTGCTTGGCGTTCAGCTGCAGTGAGCATCTTTTTGTCCATCATTTCAGTAGCAAATTCAATAGCCTCTTGCTGACTGAGGCTTGAACCTTTACACTGCCATGAATCATGTCGGGAAGACCACCGACATACCTTTCCACTTTAGCTGATTCCTCAGGGAACATTCTATCACACATGAGTGCCAACTCTTGGAATCGTTGATTGTAAGTCATCAAATCAGTACCTCTCACTTTTAAGTTCCAATACTCAGATTCCAGCTTTTTGATCTCGCCCCTGGGGCAATATTTATCTGTTATCATCCTTTTCAAAGCCGTCCATGGCATTGTATATGCAACATCTTGTCCGACAGCCCTTACGTGTGAGTTCCACCACGTCAAGGCACTTCCTTGAAGAGTACAAGATGCATACTTAACCTGACTTTGGTAATTAGCACAGTTTGCTGATAAAGGAAAACATATTCAATTTTTCTGCCCATTTGGTAGGCCAAACGACTCCCTTCAGTGCCTTTGAATTTATAGGCTGGCACTTCAAGAAGTCAGTGTAAGTGCATTCTCGTTGAGTAGGCACTTGCCTTCTTCCGCCGGTTCCTGAACCATGGCTGTTATCGCCATCTCTGCTTCTGCTTGCATCACGTTCTGCCAAAGCAGCAGCAACGCCTTGATCAATCAAAGCTTGGAGTTGAGCCTCAGTGACAGTTGTGGTAGGAGCGGTTGTGGTGGCGGGGTTTGCACGGGTCAGTGGTTCATCTGTTGGTAGCATTTTCTTCTAAAATCATAAGGAATATAATACACGTCAGATTTCACACAATCAAAACGTAACGTGACATAGCATATAAATAAAAAATCACCATCCCTCAGCGAAATATATAACTAAAAGTGAAATCAACAATGCCATAAATAAATCAACTCCAACACAACAACATCGATAATCCTACATGATTGTACCTGAAATACAACATGTTCCCGTACACAATGAGATACAAAAAGTGAAAATATGGACCTAAGGCGGTGTTAGCTGGGGATCACCCATAATACTTAACACGCCATACAATGATAGCTAAAAAGATAAAACAAAAGTCCTTACAGCCTATTAGCTGGGAGTAACCCATAAAACTTAATAGGCTATACAGGATAGCTACAAATGATGCATGACTAACTGCTGCTGCCAGCCTCAGCTGGTCCATCCTGGGGCTCTGGGTCTCTAGCCTCTAGTGTCGCAATACGTCCAAGCGCTGAAGTCAACCGAGTCTGAAGTGATGTGGTCTGAGTAATCAACGTGGCAACCTGTGCCTCCAGTGTCCTAACATGTGCCTCTATGGCTGCACTCCTCTCCTCAGAACTAGTCCATGCTATACGAGCATATACAGCCTCTCTATCCATAGCCAAAGCTGTGCGGCGGTGGTGTGGTCTATCTCTGTATAGTGTGTTGACTAGGGCTCCCAAGTAAGCCCGGTCATCATGTGCCTCCTCAAATCGTATCTCGAACTCCTCAGTCCTCTGCCTAACAGTAGTATCAAGCTCTGTCACTCTCTGGTCGACCCCCTCCAAGGTGGTCGGTGCTATCTCCATCATGGCCTCAACAATCTCATCCCAAGTGTCAATCGCTGGGGTAGGCCCTGGCTGTCTCGCGGCACCAGCCGCTGAACTCTCCCCGATCTCGTATCCGGGAGCGGGAGTAGTAAGACAAGCTCTCTTCCGAGGCGGCATCTCAGCCTCGGGAACATCAGTCCTGGGGGAAGTAGGTGGAAGTAATGAGGGTGGTGATGCAGCTGCAGCTCTCATCTGAATCCCGGCTGCCCTAAAGCCTAATAGTGCCCCTGCATCAGTAGGGCTAGTAGTGAGTGGTGATGGTAGGGGTACTGGTGAAGGTGCAACAGGTAGTGGTGGTGTAAGTGCGGCAGCATGCTCAGCAATGCGTGCCTCCATGGATGCCGACATCGGTGGCTCAGGTCTGACAGTCTTCCGTGCCCTACGGAGACTCAGGGCAAAGGGTATCCAGTCTGAGGTTGTCTAGGTGTGGGGTGCAGACTCATCAGTCACAAACGCTTCTGAAAATCCCCGCCTAGGGAACAGGGTCAACAACATGTATAAACCCGTTAAGTTGGCCGGATCTAGGTGCTCCTCCTCCTCCTCGTCCTCGAAAGGCCCCTCATCATCATCATCAGCATCAGTGTCATCACCGAAGGGCTCATCATCTCCATCCCCTCCGTCAGTAGGGTAATCAGCATGTTCCTCCTCGGAGTCCTCCTCTGGATCCTCCTCTGGATCAGAATCAGGTACATAGCCTGGTGATAGGGAAGCATCCAGCGGGTAGAGCTGTCCTCATGGGTGCCTCATACCACCGAAGGTACTTAATTACCGTCGGGTACTCAGGCTCGGGTACATATGGTATCTCTATGGGTGATGGTGGGTGCTCAGGACCGGGCACATATCGGGAGTGCTGGGTGCTCAGGTCCAGGCACATAGTCAGGGGATGGTGGGTCTACAGGCTGCATGGAAGTCCATAAAAATCAAAAGATTAGTTATAGAATTGGGAAAAAGATTTACCAAATATAAAAAATCAAAGAATTTTAATAATGTTTACAATAATGGATAAAAGAATTATCAACATTATCAATTAAAAAAATAAGATAACAAGTTCATTGAACAATAAATATATTTCCAGATTAATTAAAATATTCAATAACAAAATCATTAATAACATAGACATTTTACAAATTACATAGTGAACAAATACAGAAGTAAAAAAAAAATATATTATCAGGTAACATTTCAGTAGTAAAAACATAAAACAATATAAAAGGAAAAAAAAAATCAACAGAATAACAAAAACAAACAGAAAATACCTAAATCAACTCCCCCAAAACAACAACCAACCCACTATAAGAAAAAAACCTCCACCACCCACGCACTCCAAACCCCCCCCCCCCAAACCCAACCACCCAAGCACCACAGCCCCAATCCCCCCACGAACCCCAATACCCCCCCCCAACCAACCTCCACAACCCACCACCAACTCAAAACCTCCACCAAACACACCACCACCCAACCCCCCTCAACAAACCAACCCACAAAAAGGCCATCCTCACCACCCCAACACACCCACACATCCCCCACACCAAAATCCCCGACCAGATTCCCAACAACAATCATACCCCCATCCCCCCCCTACCCCCCCCCCCGAACCCACCCCACAAATCACCAAATATCCGCAGAAACCCAAATCCACCCCCCAACACCACCATCACACCACCCACCCAGACTAGACCCCAGACACCCACCCCCCCCTCTACCCCTACCCGCAACACCACCACCCCAAACCCAACCCCCCCCACCACCAACCAGCACAAAAAACACCCACACAACCACAAAACAAAAACCCACCCCAACCCCACAACCCACCCCACACATACCACCCCCCCAACCAACCAACCCACAACCCAAACCGCCCACAACATCCACCTCCACCACCAACAAACACCCAATCTAGTTCCCACAAACCCCACACCAACCATAACAGACCCCCCCATCCCACCCCCCCCGAAAACCACGACAACAACTCCAAAAACCAAGCCCCTACCAACCCCGCCCCAGACACAATACCACCCACAAACAAAACCTACAATCACAACACCCATACACCCAAAACCCCACAATCCCAAGCTCCCCACCCCACCAACCCCACAAAAACCCTACCCACCAAAACAACCCACCATTTGGAGGAAATACATGTGACTTAGGCTCATTTAGAGAAGAAACGGACAAGACTACGACTCTACACCATTTATCTTGAAGAATTGTGCATACAGAGCATGGAGACGGCGTCGCAGGCTTCAAGCGACGTCGTCGTGATCTTTCTAGTGACGGCGTCATGGATTTGATGACAGCGTCAGGACATAGCCGACTTAAACCGACTCTAAAAGATTCTACTTGGCGACGGCGTCACGACTACAACACGAAGCCGTCGCGACGTTTTTCCTATAAATATAAAACCGATTTTAGGGTTTTAAGTGTGTAACTTTGTATAACTTTTGGGAGACGAACCCTAATCATTCTAGCAGCTTTTAGGTCGTCTTTAGGGCCTCAAAACCCTATTGTAACTGACTTTAATCCATGTTTTAATCAAGTAAGATTGTTTATCTTTAATCGTTCAATATGTCTATGTGTTGTTTGATTGATTTATGTTCTTGCTTTCTTTATAACATGCTAGGCTAAACCCTCTTTTGTATTTACTTATGATTGTATGAAACTTAGATTGTAGATGCTTTTAATGTTGCTTCTTATGATGGATGTGTGCGTTGGGCTTTAGAAAACTAGCCATAAGATATTAAATTGACATAGACGTCTAGGGAAACGCGAGTGTGTAGAAAGGATACCATCGGTAACAGTCTTCATACTACCTTACCCCTAATATGGTTGATCTCTCTTAAGATATTTCAATTGCATTTAATATACTCTTAGGGGCCTTGTAATAGTCTTCATACTACCTTGCTTGTGCGTTACCTTAATAGAATATTAAATAGATGGCGGGTTCGTGTAATTCGTTCATGATTTAGGAAATACTTACACATATCATCACAAGTGTGACAAAGCAACATGATTAGGAGAAGCAATCTAAGGAGTAGTACATGATTAAGTAAATACATCTTTTTATCATAAAGTTATAACCAGTAGATTGGAGTATATTTAGTTTAATTAGTTAAACAAACCAACCTCTCAAACCATGATATTTACTTGATTTCATAAAAATATAAAAATACAAAAAGAATCTTCTCTCAACCCCGTAGACCTCTGTTAGATCTTGATCGAGCCTTCCCAACCTATTCCCTTAGAGAACGATACAACCCTTGAGTCTTGCCTATACTACATTATAACGATTAGGTACACTTCCTAGGGAGTTGTAAAACTTCGTGTTGAAGCCTTTACGACAACCGAACACAATATCATGTATTCATGTATTACCCATGCTACAGATCTTAAGGTATTAAAAAAATGTGTTTACATTTGAAATTATATAGCATGTTGGCATTATTATTGTTGGTTATGTTATAAAATCACCTTAGTGTTATTTATGTTTCATCATTCCCTCGTATGTAGTTCAAGGATGATTTAGAGTTGGTACGTGTATAAACTAACTAGGATTTGAAGGTTGAGTTAGTATGCATATTGCCTTGACATTTGTGGCATGATCCTATATCTACATGTACTAACTCATTATTGGAGATTGATCAGTTTCTCATGCTTGGAAGTTTGAGATATGGATGGACAGTGACTAGTGACGGGGAGAGTATGGACTTAGACTATTTGTTTATACTTTTATATTTCACCCATGAAATGTGTATCCAATGTCTTATTCCCTACCATAGTCATTCTTGGTTTTAGCCTTTAGCTTGTTCGAGTTAAGGAATGAGCAATCATAGGTGTCTCATTCATAGATTTGGGCGAGCATATGTAGTTTTGTCGCCTTTTCTGAAACATTGGTATCGGTTATTATCATTTGAAAGATTTACCCCGTATTAGCCTTATTATCATGTTTACCCCTTGTTGCCTTTAAGAATTATTTAGACCTTAGATCTAGTGGTGGAGTTTTGTATACTTTCCAAGCCTATGATATAATACATGTTATGCTTGTGCATTCGAGTGATCACCCCAAAATTGAAACACTTAGACTAGTGAGAGTTCAATAATTTTGTTCCCCTTTTCGTGAGGTGTTTGGCTTTGATACTTTCTAACAAGGTAATTTGTAAATTCATATCTCCCGAGTTAAAATTGGGGGATATCTTTTTAGAAATAATTCTAACAGGTCTACTTAAGGGCAAGTAGAAGTCAAGTGGGGGGATATTTGATAAGATCAAATAGTTTATACTCCAACACTTGATGAAGTTTATCTTTCTCCTAAACAACCTGTTCAACTGAACAAAATCTCTTCTTCATGCAAGATCTGCAGTGGTCCCCACGACACTCAATACTGCATGGAAAATCACAAGCAAGTTTTTGTTAATTACGCATCTTCACGTAACGACGAAGTAGGAGGTAATCAGTTCACTATGAACCAAGGACCAAGAATCTTCAGCGAATCTGCTAATGCTTAGAAGGAGAAGCCAAACTTTAGTTGGGCATGAACTCAAACCTTCACAATCCATAAAACGGCTCGTTCTCCACCTACTCTTCTAGTTACCAAACAAAGCTTGAGAAAGCATTGAGTGATTTTGACTATTGTCAAGAGAGGAGACTTCAACTTGGACAACAACAAGATGATATGATCAATAAAATTAACACTCTGTGGAGGGCTGTCTCTGAAAAGCTCAATGACACACCTACTCATGACACTGCAGGAAACTCCATGGCTCACGTAAATGCCGCATCTGTTAACTATGTCAAAAAGGAATAACTCCGAATAAAAGGAATCAAAAGCCCATCGAAATTACTCTCCCCGAAATATTTGTCTCAAGCATCCTTGGAGGAACAAAACAAGAACCCCTCATCCCCAAAACGCGTTCATTTCATCAATTCGGTCATCATTCTGAGCAAAGAAAGTGAAGCTAAAGAAGAAGGGAGCGTAAAGCCCAATGCAACTGAATACAAAGATCTTAAGAGGGCGCGTTGTTGAAGTGAAAGAGAAGGTTGAGGAGGAAAGTGTAGAGGAGTTCGCATAAAAAACTGAAGAAGAAGAGTAAGACGACCTAGAATACTTCGACACATTTTCTACAATTGACGAGCTAAGATATCACGAATGGATTTTGAAGAACCCTTGACCCCATAGGTTAGCGCTAAGATAAGAACGGGAAACATGGATAACATAAAAATCGAATGCTTGGTCGACCAATTCCTTAAGAAACAAGATTATATTGACCTAGAATCACCAATCAATGTGATGTCCCGGCTAAATTACCGTTGGATTATGAGTGAAGGATTAAAATCCAGAAGGAAGTCGTCAAATCTTAAGAAAATCGTTAATTTCATAGGAAGGGTCAAAGGGTTAAAGGTTTTTGTAGGGAACTTCACTTACGAATGCGACTTTGTCATATTAGAGGACACCACCAGTATCATTGATCATTACTTGGGGGGTGGTATTAGAAAAACCATTTGTAATGAAGATCGAACTCATCTACGACAAAGATGAAGGAACAGTAAAGTTCGAAAAAGAAGGAGAAAAGATCGTATTCAAGATGCCTCACAAAATGGAAATGTTCAAACACGTCGAAAAAGATATCTTGAAAACGGACAACATACCATCATTCGTCATAACTGACGACGATGGCAACCAGGAGAAGACTCACTACTCAGATAACCTAAATCTGGGACTCGCATATCGACGTGACGAAAGCACAACCAAGGAAATTCAAAGCCTAATCAAGATAAAGAGTAGAAGAAACGAGGAAGGAGTCACGTAAGGACGTGTGACTCCGAGTCTAGCTACAAGACTCATAAATAAAGAAAAGCGCTTTTTGGGAGGCAGCCCAATATTTATTTTCCTGTATTTAGGAGTGTCTTGTGTTTTAACTCTTTTTTGTTTATTCTTAAGTGTTTGAATAATTTGCAATCATGCTTTGTATTGTTTTTAACTTCGTCTTATTAACAATCAAAGGTATTTTGCAACAAATAAGTGTAGGGGAAAAATGTAACACCCCCAAAATGGGTCGCAGCGGAAATATGGGTTGGCGAGTGTTACTTCATAGATCAACATCACGAGATATGAGAGCGACCTCTATATGAGTCGTTTAAAATTGATACATTGGATTAAATAGACTTGTTTGTTACAATAGCCGAAGCTTAAATAGTTCATCCATGAAAAGTAAAGATTTTAAGACATACAAATATTCCCAAAATGTAATGCATCCAAATCTTTATAGTAATGACTCCAAAATGATGACCACCAATGTATCCTTGTTTCTCGTACCTTATTGACCTGAGAAAAACATGCTTTAAATTGTCAACATAATTGGTGAATTTACGAGGTTTAGGTAAATGTACAAAAATAGGACCACAAGATTTCAATGTAAGACATGTAACACATACAATCCTCATTAAAATAATTACGAAGTGCACTAAGCTCATGAGACCGAAGCTCGACATATATGTAAGACAATTAATGGCACTAAATGTTCCATGTAGATGTTCAACCCGCAACATCCAAATTGTTCCGACATGTATACGTTCGTTGTTTCAGTACAGTCGAAACCGATGAGCGCTACTCACCCGAACGGGGATGTCAATCCCAAATAGATCTATTCATAACATTCACGCTCGCTAACTAGCAATTGACAGTTCATGATAGTGGGCAAACAATATGTATGGTTTAGCAACATAGGCCAACACGGTAATATGTTTAAAAGAGTACTTGCGTCCAAATGTAAAACAATGCATGTTTCTCACCCCAAAGTTGTAAAACAATATAATTGTGTAAAAGCGGGGCTATGAACTCACCGTAAGTGAATGATTGATTATCTAAATCAAATGAGTGAATCGCCTCGGCAATTTGAATGCAACCTAATTAATTATAGGCCGTATGAGTATAATGTATTATATATAAATAAAACATCACATGTTGTATAGTTACACCACCACCTAATAGTTTTTATTAATTCTTTAAAAGTTAAAACAATACTTAACTCGTACTTTGTTAAATTAAAGTATATATACTTGTACTTGTAAAGAAAATATTATTTTTATTTACTAACGCATCATTTGTAAAAATGTATGATTTAATAATGATATGTCATTATTAATTTAATTGTTTTATAAAAGATTGTATAAAAATAAAAGTAATGCGCGCGAGTTTTAAAACTCCATATCTTTATCGTTTCGACTCCGTTTCATACGTTTCTTATGTCCACGTCTCCGTATTAAAATAATTTATCAAAACATCATATTTATAAGATTTAACCCTCTGATGAACAGTAACTTTTACTGTTCATCACAGTTTATATAAACTATTTTTATAAAAATTAATTATATGTAACTTGTTTAAATCATAACTCGTTCGTTATAGTTTCGTTTCTCGAGATCCTTATGTCCTTGGATTAGTATTAAGAAAATTTATCAAAATATCATATTTATAAAAATTTAAACCCCTGATGAACAGTAGTATTTACTGTTCATAACAGTTTATAAAAATTGTTTTTATAGAATTAATTATATATAACTTGTAAAATACGTAACTTGTTCGTTATAATTCCGTTTTTCGAGTTCTTTATGTCCGTGGGTTCGTATTAAGGAATTTTATCAAAATATTACATTTATGGAATTTTTACCTCCGATGAACAGTAACTTTACTGTTCATCACAGTTTATAAAATTGTTTTTATAAAGTTAATTATATATAACTTGTAAAATCCATAACTTGTTCGTTATAATTCCGTTTTTCGAGTTCGTACAATGCTCCCACGATCCTTGTAAAGAGCACTATTTTTATAAAATATAAAATACATGGTTTATAGTTCGAATCTAATAGTAGCTATAAAAATAAAATTAGGGTTTTTAATTAAACAAGTTAGTTTACAATCATTTTATTTAAGAACCTTGCACCATTATTTTACCAAGTATTATACCGTATATCTTACATGTATTTAGTCCTCTAATTGTCCATGTCATTTGTCCATATGAAAACATCAAATACTTTATATAACTTAAAAGTGAATCTAGGTGGTGATTAACTTATGCAACAAGTATGTATACAATAGGAAATTAATGAATGAACATTGAATACTTTAAATAGACCTTATAGAAGATGAGTGGGATGATGAACACAAGATGTAAACCCCAATCAAGCCTTCAAAATCAAAACCCTAATCAAGAAAACCCTAATTATGTTTTCTTGATAATTCCTTGTTAAACCCGAATCCAAGCTTGCCAACACCTTGAGTAGTCTTAGGTAACCTTAGAATGAACACTTGAATGCTTGGATTGCCTTGAATGGAAAATTAAAATGAAACCCTAAAACACAATAGTGTGCCGTGAGTTTAGGGCTCAAAAGAGAGAGGTGTGTGCTTTGGTAATTTGTTTAGAGAGTGTAAATGTTTACTAGATACTTGCCTTGCTTTATATAGTGCTTAGGAAACCCTAAACTACTTCAAATGGAAACCATGGGAGCAAATGGTTTGAGTACAAGTTGTAAGAAAGCCTCTCCTCCTCCCTAGGCAAGGATTCGGCAAAAGAGGGGTTTAGGGTACATAGATTGGACAATTTCTAGCAACTTGGGTCCAAGTACAACTTGTGTAAGGTTTACAAGTTATAGGAAAGACTTAATAGGGATTAAATGATTTATTTCATGTGTAAAAACCTATGACCGGTTTTAAGATGATATAAGTGAGAAAAATAATTAAATTTTGAGTATTGGGTATAAATATGGGTATTTGTTTGAGTATAGGTAAAATGGAGCTTTCCGGGTAGACCGACGAATGTAATTTTAATTGCGAAACGTAAGCGTTTTACGTAACCAACAAACAAGAAATAAATTAGAAATGTATATAAAATTAACTTTAATATAATCATATAACACTTGCCTTGAAGTGAACTTTAAATTGTTTGATGACCGTTTACCATTGACGTTGATTTTAGTTATTTACGCGATTTAACTATAAAGATATATGAATTAAAAGCGAACGCGTAAAACTCTAAAAATAAATAAGGAATTTAATTAAAGTTTGTAAATACCGAAATGATAAATGTTTACTCGAAGTGCTGGCTGGCCTGCTGCCGAATCACTAGGAGGGGGAACGGATGAACGGGTTAGTAGAGGTGGAAGGGGTAGAAGACCTAAGATAGGTAATGATGAGCGTGTTGATGAATTGAATGGTCAAGGAAATGGCCTGGTAATGAGATGCTAGAATGGGGTGGTAGAGGGAGCCTAATGGGAATATTGGGGAGCCAATGGGGGTGCAACCCGAACTTCCAACAATCAATGCCCATAAATTGCGAAATCCACCATCCATACCCGCCATGTGTGCCCAGGTTAGTAACAAAGGAATGTGGAAATCAATAATGTAATGTTGTTAATTAGAACTGTTCAGGGGAAACGTGAGAATGTGATAGTGAATGGAAACCAGTAGGTTGTTCATAGAGGAATTTTAGCGTTAACCTTAAGGGAAAATGATGGTAAGGAGGTGAATGTACGCCTCACTCGTTGGATTGAGAAAATGGAATCTGTGCATGATATGAGTGGTTGTAGTATTGACCAAAAGGTGAAATACACTGCTGGTTCATTTTATGAGTAAGGACTTTAACTGGTGGAACCTCTCGGATCCGCACACTAAGTCGTGAAGTTGCTGTTATATGTCAATGGAATGAACTTTAAGTGTAGATGATACATGATTTTGTCCCCCCCCCCCCCCCCCCCCCCCCCCTAGTTTTTTTGATGAGATGCAAAATTAAAATCTGAGTTGTGGAATCACCCATGGTTCGGGTGCTGGCCTAACTGCGTATACTGATAGGTTTCATGAGTTGGCTAGGCTAGTTCCACATTTGGTAACTCCGGAGAGTAGGATGATTGAGAGGGGGGGGGGGGGGGTCTGTGTATGGCCAAGCTACACAAATACTGGGATGGTGGCAGGCAACGTAGCCAAAGACCGAGCAGACCGAATGCAAAAGGGAGGCGCTGCAATTTTTGGTGCACTGACTGATGAAGACATTTAGGAATGGAACAATAATAAGTGTTAGTAAGAGAAGGAAATGTGAGGGAACCTAGCAAGGGATAGAATGGAAGGGATGGATATATCAAAGAACACTATGAATGTTTAGCTACTAACTGTGAACCCATGTTAGGAGAGAGAATTACCTGTACTTGCCCAAGTGTACTCACCTGCAACTCCTAACCATTGCACCGGCGGCCCTTGTCGAAATGCTACAACGTAACCGTCCCGAGTCCTTTTGGCAAAGGATTGTAGAAGGTGCCAAGGAATGTGAATCATGTCAATGCTAGAAACCCACCTGTTAGCATGTTATGAGTGGGTAGTTAACCAGACCATGTATGGCCAGCATTGTCCTAGATAGATATAGGTACAAGGACTGGAGAAAACCATCTAAAAACCCAAGTTGTTGCAAAATAACGAGGGTCAGGTCGATGGAAAACCAAGGTAAACCAGGCAAGCGTAGGGCAATTCATGTGGATCGAGGATCACGCCAGATTACACGAACATTGTGACGGGTACGTTTACCTGAACAAGCACTTTTCCACAACCTTATTTGACTCTGGTGCGACTATAGTTTTGTTTTCCACTACCTTACATACCTCTGTTGTCTTTGAGCCTATGGACTTAGTTTCAAATTTGAGATTGAAATAGCTAGCGGTCAACTAGTAGAGATTAATAAGGTTATAAATGGTTGCAAACTAGAAATCAGGGTCATAGTCTTTTACACGCATAATACACCATTTGGACAATAGGAGTTTTTGACGTGATTATAGGTATGGACTGGTTGTCTAACTATAAGGCTGAAATAATTTGTCATGAGAAGGTAGTAAGGATACCACTACCGGATGGCAAGGTGCTTAGAGTAGTAGGAGAGAGACCGGAAGAGAAAGCGAGATTGTTGATGAGTGCTAAGGCTAGTGATAAGAAACAGGAAGAGATTGTTGTGGTAAGAGATTTTCCTGAGGTATTCCCGGATGATCTATCTGGATTACCGCCTATTCGGGAAATTGAGTTTCGGATTGAGTTAATCCCCGGAGCAACGCCGGTAGCAAAGTCTCCTTATCGTTTGGCACCTTCTGAATTGGAGGAGTTGTCGGGACAACTCAAGGAACTCCAAGACAAGGGTTTCATTCGACCAAGCTCATCGCCTTGGGGAGCGCCGGTATTGTTCGTTAAGAAAAAGGATGGTTCTTTTAGGATGTGCATTGATTATAGAGAATTGAACAGGTTGACTGTTAAGAATCGTTATCCGCTTCCTAGAATTGATGATCTATTTGATCAACTGCAAGGGTCGCAGTTTTTCTCGAAGATAGATCTTAGGTCTGGATACCATCAGCTGAGAGTGCACGAGGATGACATACCAAAGACTGCGTTTAGGACTCGTTATGGACATTTCGAGTTCACTGTAATGCCCTTTGGTCTGACTAATGCACCAGCAATATTTATGGATTTGATGAATAGAGTTTGTAGGCCGTATCTTGATAAGTTTGTGATAGTGTTTATAGACGATATCTTAATCTACTCTAAGACTCAAGAGGAGCATGTAGAACATTTAAGGTTAGTCTTAGAACTGCTCAAAAAGGAGAAACTGTATGCTAAGTTTTCTAAGTGTGAATTCTGGCTAAGAGAAGTGCAGTTTCTTGGGCATGTGATAAATGGTAATGGAATTCATGTGGACCCTAGTAAGATTGAAGCTGTTAAGAATTAGAAAGCCCCTAGAACTTTGACTGAGGTTCGTTCGTTCTTAGGATTGGCTGGGTATTACCGTAGGTTCATTGAGAACTTTTCTAAGATAGCTAAGTCTCTTACTATCTTGACTCAGAAAAGTAAGACTTTTGATTGGGGTGAGGAACAGGAATTGGCATTTCAGACCTTAAAGGATAAGTTGTGTAATGCGCCTGTTCTAGCTCTCCTTGATGGACCAAAAGATTTTGTGGTATATTGTGATGTGTCCGGGATAGGACTAGGTTGTGTGTTAATGCAAAGAGGTAAGGTGATAGCCTATGTGTCTAGGCAGTTGAAAATTCACGAGGAGAATTATACTACCCACGATTTGGAATTGGAAGCAGTTGTGCTTGCCCTTAAGATTTGGAGACATTATCTGTATGGGACAAAGAGTGTCATTTATACAGATCATAAGAGTCTTCAGCACATCTTTAGTCAGAAAGAGCTGAATATGCGACAGCGTTGCTGGATAGAGTTGTTTAGTGATTATGACTGTGAAATTTGCTACCATCCTGGTAAGACGAATGTGGTGGTTGATGCACTAAGTAGCAAGGAAAGAGTAAAGCCTAAAAAGTTAGAGCTATGAATATGATCCTTTAGTCGATTATCAAGGATAGGATACTGACGGCTCAGAAGGAGGTTGTGGATGAGTTTGCAGGATTATAGAAAGGTTTGGATGATATGATAGAACAGAGAAGTGATGGGACTTTGTACTACCTGGATCGAATATGGGTACCTTTGAAGGGTGAGGTGAGAACCCTGATAATAGATGAAGCATATAATTCAAAGTACTCTGTACACCCAGGAGCTGATAAGATGTATTATGATTTGAGAGATAGGTATTGGTGGCCTGGAATGAAAAAGGACATAGCTAAGTATGTTCGTAAGTGTTTGACTTGTTTAAAGGTTAAGGCTGAGCATCAAAGGTCATCTGGCTTGCTCTAGCAACCTGAGATCCTCATATGGAAATGGGAAGGAATAGCTATGGATTTTGTGACTAAGTTGCCTAGGACTAGTAGTGGGCATGACACAATTAGGGTCATTATAAGCTGAGGACATAAACAAAAATAAGCAAAAAAACTAAACTTAGTAAACCTACTTAGACTAGAAATAAGCATAAGAAAGCAAGCAATACGTTGAAAATGCTCAAATAAGCATTAATAGAAAAACTTAAAACCAAAACGTCCTATCGGATCTTTGAGCTAGTTTTAGATAAGCTCAATTGGCTATCTGTGGGGAAATAGCTATATAAAGCTTATACTACAACTAAAATAGCTACTTTAATCTTCTTTTAAAAATGATTTTGAAATACATAATAGTTACTAATGAAAAAGGCTCTTTTGAAAATAGGTCCTAAGGCTTAACATCATGTTGAGTTTTACTTGAAACTAAAAAGACACAAAAGGCTTATTGACAGCTTAAAACAGATAACCTAATAAGCTATTTATTAAAAACTAAATGTAAACTTATAAACTATGATATATAAACTACTCTTTTGCTGAAAATGAAAACCTAACAACTATTTTAACCTACTTAAAAAGAAACTAGAAAATGACCTTAATCTGTTTTTTCCCAATCGAAAGCCTAATGACACAAAAAATGATTAAAGCACACAAATCTTAAAAATGCTAGACTTCATGTTTTATTTCTATTACTGAAAAAAACTCTAAGTAGGACTTAAGTAGGTGAACTAGATTAGCTTAATTCTACTTCAGCTTAAAATGAAACTAATGAAGGACTTAATGAACACAGATTCAATTAACAACTAGAAAACTTATGAAATCTTAACTAGTCCTAATAAAACTCACTAAACCTGCATTTTTAAACCTCTTTAAATGATTCAAAACAAAAACAAAGGAACAAAAGGGTTCAAGCAGTACTAACTCATGTTAGTACTGCTAGTCCCAAACACCCCTTTAACTAGACTCAAAACCATTTAGGCTTATGAAAATGCAATCCAAAGCTCAAATCTAAATAACCAGATAATAAACAACTTATAAAAGACCTAATGAGCTTATACTAACAAACAATTAAGCCATAAATACTAATCTAATACTATTGTTATTTTTTTTGGTTTTCTTAACGATTTTTAAGACAAAATATGAAAAACTAAGATCTAAACTATAAAAGCTAAAAACAGATAATTAAACATGAACAATAAGCATAATAGAAGCACAATTAAGCAATTAATAAGCTGAAAATAAGCAAATGCAAGATTTAAGCTAAATAACTTGAATTTTAAAGGGAATTTACCCATGCCTTAGCTAAACAAAGGCAACTAAGCTCAAAAGCTGTCTACAAGCTCTAGCTTATCAATGATAAGCTAGTAAAGGTCCATATGAGCTCTTCCAAAGTAAGCTCATCTTCCAAATAGTCCCATACTCATTATGCACGGGTAATTTATTAAATTTAAAGGATTTAAGTAATTTGGATGATGAATTAAGGCTCAATGTAAGCTTAGAGACTCACAAGAGCTTGTATGAGCTCATTGTAGCTTATGAAACAGTAGCAAAACATTTGGAATATGGAGAGATTCATAATGAAAACAGCTTCTGAAATTAAAAATGATTAATTTTATTAATACTAAAAAAGGATTACATACTTTGAAATTGAAAGTTTACCAAAGTTTAAAGAGGAAAAAATTTCATTTTTAAAATTGAAATTCCATAAGCTAATCTAAAATTAAAAGTTTATTTAAGGAAAAAAGGGAAAGATTCTTCATGTAGAGTGAAGGTGTCTTTTTTATAGCTGCAAGGTGAAAAGCTTTTAGGTGTCAAGGTATTGGTACAGATTCCCATCAATCCTGGTCTTTCATTCCTTCAATCATTTGTGCTCAATATCTTCGTTGGATTAGATTTGATCTCAAGGATTGCCAGCCGTGGTCAATCCGTGATGTGACACTCC
Source organism: Tanacetum coccineum (assembly GCA_026074375.1). NCBI lineage: Eukaryota > Viridiplantae > Streptophyta > Magnoliopsida > Asterales > Asteraceae > Tanacetum > Tanacetum coccineum. The sequence goes on from BQNB010034923.1 coordinate 39,802, forward strand.
TGTGCTTCTTTTTGTACTCCTTTTAGTGCAAAAATCTATCCTTGGTGTGTTTCCTTCCTTGTACGCGTGTCATTCCTTTTGGGAATTGACCAATGGGAGCCTCTTGTGGCGTTAAAACTCTGCAACATGTACATTTTCACCTTGATTTACCCTTCACTGCCCTTAATTTGTACTTGCCTTGATTTTGACCTCGTGGTTAAAAGGAAGAAGCGGTGAGCGTTAATAACAACCATTCGCGCTTTCCTTTTATAAAAGGGTTGTTTGACTTTTCATTTACCCCGAGGTTGACTTGGGCTTATAAGGGATTTTGGGCCAGGTTTGGATTGTTATAAGGAGTTAACGGGTGTTAACTCTTATAATTATAAGAGTTAACACCGTTAGGGTTTAGGGATTATTTTTTTGTAATTTGGTTAATTATGAAGGACTGGTTTGGTATTTTTTTGGGATTTTTGTCATTTAGTGTTGACCATGTTTGACTAAAAGTTGACTTGATAGCATTCTCCCGGCTCTTTGTGTGCTCTTCCGTTCCCGTGTTCGTGATTGTCCGGTTTTTGACCGTTTTCTTGAGATTTTTGCATTATCCGTACCTACACAATCACAAAGACAAAACAAGCAATATTCAAGCATTTTAAGCACAATTTTGTCTTTTTAGGGTTATTTTTGATATAAAACGGATATGTGTTTTCACACATATCAAAATTCCCCAAACTAAGCGATTGCGTGTCCTCACGCAATGTTATATGCCCTATAACCAAATACCTCAAAACTTCCCCAAACTAAATCTTTGAAAAGTAGCAAAGACTTTTGTGGAGAGAGTTAAGAAATCACAAGTTATAAAACACCCTATTTTCCCATTTTTCTAAAACTTTTTTTTATAGATATAAACTAATAATATTTCGACTTTCATTATTTCCATAACTATTAGGGATCATAGAACAAGATGCATTTCGATCCGAGAATGCCCCAAAAAGGATAAATTCATCGTTCCTGACTTTTCACTTATCCAAACCAAGCTTTAAAACAAAATCACAGCTAAATATCAGTAAAGATGCTAACACTACTCATATTTGCAACTTGTGAACTTTTCTCTCCCGACATTTATTATATCTTAAGTGAATGTGCTATTCTAGAATTTCAAACCATGGATCAACTTATTGCAAATACTATGCTTCACGTTCCACCTAAAGATTAATGAGTTTAAAGGCGAGATCATCCCTATGTAGATCATCCCATGTAGACACTTTGTCTCGGCACATCCTAACCTTGGGTCCTAGTGACAGGCCCCGTATGACGGAGCTCACTCACTTTTTGTTTTGAAAACGTGATTTTGTTTTAAAGCTTGGTTTGGATAAGTGAACAAGTCAGGTGGTAGGACGGAACGATGAATTTATCCTTTTGGGGCTTTCTCGGATCGAAAAGGCATCTTGTTCTATGATCCACTCGCTCAGATTGGAAATAATGAAAGTCGATATATTGATTAGTTTATATTATAAAAAAATGAAAAAATTTTTTAGAGATAAGAAAATGGGAAAAATAGGGTTTTATGTTTTAATCTTGTGATTTCTTAAACTCTCTCCACAAAAGTCTTTGCTACTTTTCAAAGATTTAGTTTGGGGAAGTTTTGAGGCAACCCCCCCACATTTATTTGGTTTATAGGGCATATATATGCGTGAGGACACGCCTATCGCTTTAGTTTGGGAATTTTGATATGTGTGAAAACAATATTGTTTTATATCAAAAAATAACCTAAAAAGACAAAAATTGTCTTAAAATGCTGAATATTGCTGTTTTGTCTTTGTGATTATGTAGGTACGGATATTGCAAAAATCTCAAGAAAACGATCAAAACCGGACAAACACGAACACGGGAATGGAAGAGCACATAAAGAGCCGGGAGAATGCTATCTCAAGTCAACTTTCAGTCAAACATGGTCAACACTAAATGACAAAAATCCTAAAAAATACCAAACTCAGTCCTTCATAATAACAAAGCGGATATCTTGCAAAAATAATCCCTAAACCCTAACGGTGTTAACTCTTATAATTATAAGAGTTAACACCCGTTAACCCTTTATAACTAAACCAAACCCGGCCCAAAATCCCTTATAAGCCCAAGTCAACCCCGGGGTAAATGAAAAGTCAAACAACCCTTTTATAAAAGGAAAGGCGCGGGAATTGTTGTTATTACTGTTCACCGTCTTCTTCCTTTTACCACGAGGTCAAAATCAAGGGGCAAGTGCAAATTAAGGGCATGGAAGGGTAATTCAAGTGAAAAGGTACATGTTGGCAGAGTTTAACGTCACAAGAGGCTTCCATTGGTCAATTCCCAAAAGGGAATGACACGCGTACAAGGAAGGAAACACACCAAGGATAGATTTTTGCACTAAAAGGAGTACAAAAGAAGCACAGGAGTGTCACATCACGGATTGCCACGCTGGCAATCCGTGTGATCAAAATCTAATCCAACGGTAGATATTGAGCATCAAATGATTGAAGGAATGAAGAGCCAGGATTGATGGGATCGTGTAACAAACCTTGACACCTAAAAGCTTCTCCTGGCAGCTATAAAAAGACTCCTTCACTCTCACATGAAGAATCTTCCTTTTTTCCTTAAAAAAACTTTTAATTTTAATTAGCTTATGTAATTTTCAATTTTAAATGTAATTTTTCTCTTTAAACTTTTGTAACTTTCAATTTCCAAAGTATTGTAATCCGTTTTTAGTATTATTATTAATTGTCATTTTAAAGTTTTTTCATAAGCTGGTTTTATTTATTAATCTATCATATTCTCAATGTTTGTGACTTCTGTTTCATAGCTTACTTATAAGTAAATACATGACTCTTTAGTGTCCTTCTAAGCAATAAATTGAGCTTAATTCAGTCATCTAATTTACTTAAATCCTTAAAATCAATAAATTACCCTTGCTTAATGAATTTTGGACTTTTAGAAGATAAGCTTACTTTGGAAGGGCTCATATGGACTTTTACTAGCTTATCATTGATAAACTAGAGCTTGTAGATAGCTTTTGAGCTTAGTTGCCTTTGTTTAGCTAAGACAAAGGTAAATTCCCTTTAAAATTCAAGTTATTTAGCTTAAATTTTGCATTTGCTTATTTTCAGCTTATTAATTGCTTAATTGTGCTTTTATTATGCTTATTGTTCATGTTTAATTATCTGTTTTTAGCTTTTATAGTTTAGATCTTAGTTTTTCATATTTTATCTTAAAAATCATTAAGAAAACCAAAAAAATAGCAATAGTATTAGATTAGTATTTCTGGCTTAATTGTTTGTTAGTATAAGCTCATTAGGTCTTTTATAAGTTGTTTATTATCTGGTTATTTAGATTTGAGCTTTGGATTGCATTTTCATAAGCCTAAATGGTTTTGAGTCTAGTTAAAGGGGTGTTTGGGACTAGCAGTACTAACATGAGTTAGTACTGCTTGAACCCTTTTGTTCCTTTGTTTTTGTTTTGAATCATTTAAAGAGGTTTAAAAATGCAGTTTGAGTGAGGTTTTATTAGGACTAGTTAAGATTCATACGTTTTTCTATTGTTAATTGAATCTGTGTTCATTAAGTCCTTCATTAGTTTCATTTTAAGCTGAAGTAGAATTAAGCTAATCTAGTTCACCTACTTAAGTCTACTTAGGAGTTTTATCAGTATAGAAATAAGAATTGAAGTCTGCATTTAAAGATTTTGTGCTTTAATCATTTTTGTGTCATTAGCATTAGATTGGGAAAAACAGATTAAGGTCATTTTCTAGTTTCTTTTTAAGTAGGTTAAAATAGTTGTTAGGTTTTCATTTTCAGCAAAAGAGTAGTTTATATATCATAGTTTATAAGTTTACATTTAGTTTTTAATAAATAGCTTATTAGGTTATCTGTTTTAAGCTGTCAAATAAGCCTTTTGTCTTTTTTAGTTTCAAAGTAAAACTCAACATGATTTAAGCCTTAGGACTATTTTCAAAGAGCTTTTTCATTAAGCTATTTTGTTTCAAAATCATTTTTAAAAGTAGATTAAAGTAGCTATTTAGTTGTAGTATAAGCTTTAATAAGCTATTTCCCCACAAGAATCCAAGAGCTTATCTAAAAATAAGCTCAAAGATTCCTGTAGGGACTGTTTGGTTTTAAGTTTTCTATTAATGCTTATTTGAGAATTTCAGCTTATGGCTTGCTTCTTTATGCTTATTTCTAGTCTAGAGTAGTTTACTAAGTTAGTTTTTGCTTATTTTGTTTATGTCCTCAGCTTATTAAGGCATTTAGTGAGGCAACATTAAAAATTAAAGCTAGCAGTACTAACTTTGAGTTAGTACTGCTGAGCTTATTTAAGCTTATTCTTGCTTTAATAGTTCTTATAGGTGCTTATTTTGAATCCTCAGCTTATGGCTTGTTTCTTTATGCTTATTTTCAGTTTAGATTAGTTTAATAAGTTTAGGATTAGGGTCAGTTTTAGCTTATTTATTCTTTTAGTGGGAGTAGCATTAAAAATTTAAAGCTAGCAGTACTAACTCTAAGTTAGTACTGCTGTGCTTATTTGTGCTCATTCTTGCTTGTGCTATTTGCTCATTTCTTTTCATATTAGCTTATTAGGTTAGGTTTAGCTCATTAGGTTAGTATAAGTCTAATTTTTGCGTTTTTAGTTAAAATTTGGTTTCCCGTTATTTGTCTTCGTGCTTAATTGTTATAATTTGTTTATTTTAATTTTTAAAAGTAGATAATCAAATCAATCTTTGTCTTCAATTCAAATCATTGTGCTACCGAACATTAAAACGTGGTTTCAATTTCACAAAATGTTGGGGGATACGACCTGGGAATCTATTCCCGGTTTATATAACGGTATTTTTATATATATTTGTAAGATTTCCTTTTTACTTTTGTCCTCAAGGGTAAATTGGTAATTTTCCATCATATTATATATTTTACTATTACGTGTGTATAGATTCTAGCGAATCAGTCCACATGAATTCCATTATCGTTTATCACATGCCCAAGAAACTTCACTTCTCTTAGCCAGAATTCACACATAGAAAACTTAGCGTACAGTTTCTCCTTTTTGAGCAATTCTAAGACTAACCTTAAGTGTTTTACATGCTCCTCTTGAGTCTTAGAGTAGTAAGAGTTTGTCGTTTATGAAAACACCTATCAACAAAACTTATCAAGTTACGGATACAAACTCTGTTCATAAGTCCGACTTAATATTGTGGTGTATTAGTCAGACCAAAGGGCATTACAGTAAACTCGAAATGTCCATAACGAGTTCTAAACACAGTCTTTGGAATGTCATCCTCATGCACTCTTAGCTGATGGTATCCAGACCTAAGATCTATCTTAGAGAAAAATGGTGACCCTTGCAGTTGGTCAAATAGATCATCAGTCCTAGGTAGCGGATAACGATTCTTAATAGTCAAACATATTCAATTCCTCACGTATAGTCATACACATTCTAATGGTAACCATCTTCTTCTTAACGAACAATACCGGCGCTCCCTAAGGCGATGAACTTGGTCGAATAAAACCTTTGTCTTGGAGTTTCCTTGATTTGTCCCGACAACTCCTCCAATTCAGAAGGTGCCAAACGATAAGGAGACTTTGCTACCGGCGTTGCTCCAGGGGGCTTAATCAATTTCCGAACTAGGGCGATAATCCATATAGATCATCCGGAAATACTTTAGGAAAATCTCTAACCACAACAATCTCTTCTTGTTTCTTATCATATCGCTTAGCGCTCTCAACAATCTTGCTTTCTCATCTGGTCTCTCTTCCATACTACGCGAAACACTTGCCATCCGGTAGTGTTATCATCACTACCCTTCTCATGGCAAATTTTTCCAGCTTTAAATTGACAACCAGTCCATACCTATAATTCACATCAAAACTCCCATGTCCAAAGGTATAAGTCGGATGTCTCAAGATATGACCTCGATTTCTAGTTTGCAAACCTTAATAACCTTATCAATCTCCCACTACTAGCTGCCCGCTAGTTATTTCAATCTCATAATTGAAACCTAAGTCGCTAGGCTCTAAGCCTAACAGAGGTATGAAGGTAGTGGAAATAAAACTATAGTCGGCACCAAAGTCAAATAAGGTAGTGCAAAAAAAAAAAAACAAAAAGGGTTGCGTTGTTTCCAAGTAATCGTTACTGTCACAATGTTCGGGGCTCCTGGCAGAGCTTCTTGCTCCCAACATGAATGCCTACCCTGAGCCTTAGTTCCCTTGGTTTCCGACCCTGACCCTCGTTATTAAGCAAACAACTTGGTTTGGACGGTAGCCTCCCGGTCTTTGTACCCCTATTTCATCTAGGACAGCTGGCCCTAACATGGTGGTACTACCACACTCATAACAGGCCCCTAACAGGTGGGTTTCTTACGCATTACAGGATTCACCTTCCTTGGCACACTTCTACAATCCTTTGCCGAAAATAAACCCGTCGGCAGTTTTTTACAAGGGGTTGTTAGGGGTGATTGTTCGTGCGACAAGGTCTACGGAGTGCATGGTATGGAGTGCAGGTTGGTAACACAAATTGGGCCAAGTACCGTATTATCTCTTCCTACAATGGTTCATTAGTTAGTAGCAACACGCATCACAGTCCTGGTCCTCTTATTATCATCCCTTCCATTCCTATCCTTGCTAGGTTCCCCCACATTTCCTCTCTTCTTAACCTTCTTAATTGTTCCATTCCTAACAGCCCGTATCAGACAGTGCATGCACAGAAACCTGCATCGCCTTTGCATTGGCTTTGGCTCCGTTGTGCCCCATCCATGGATTTGTGGAGCAAGGCCCATACACGTGACCTCTCAATCATCCTACTCTCAGACGTTACCAAATGTGGACAACTAATTAAGCCAACGCATGAAACTATATAGTATATGCAGCATGGCCAACCCCAACCATGGCGTGATTCCATAACTCAGATTCTAACTTTTGCATCTCATGACTAGGATAAAACTCTTGTATCATCATAAACTGAAAGTCATTCCATGACATACTAACATCAACTTCCCGGCTTAGCATGCGGATCTGAGAGTTCCACTACGTTAAAGCCTTACCCACAAATGAACCAGCAAGGTATTTCACCTTTTGGTCAATTTACGACAACCAACTTTAGATATGCACAAATTCCATTTTCTCAAACCCAACGAGTGAGGCTAGTCAACACCTCCCTTACCATTATATTCCTTAGGGTTACAAGCTAAAAATTCCTTATATGAACAACCTACCCGGTTGTCATTCACTAACACATTCCCAACGTTCCCCTGAACGTTCTCATTAACCACATTACCATTCTGATTTCCAACATTCCCTTGGTTACTAACCTGGGCCAACATGGCGGGTAAGAGGTTTCAGGAATTGCTAGTCATGATCGTTGGGAAATTGGGTGCACCCCATTGGCTCCCCTTACATTCCCATTAGCTCCCTCTACACCCCCATTATCTCCCCTACCTTGGTCATTACCTCGACCATTCAATTCATTAACACGCTCATCATTACCTTCCTTAGGTCTTCTACCCCTTCCACCTCTACTAACCGTTCACCCGTTCCCCCTCCTAGTGATTCGGCAGCAGGCCGGCCAGCACTTTGGGTTCTCATCCTTGGCGGCATTATCTATACGAGGGAGAACATGGGCAACGTTAGGTAAGTGGGAAGACTCGCACACATTCATCGAATATCTTACTATATAAAACCAAAAATACGCGCAACACCACCCTACGGTGTCAACATCGATTTGTGTGAACAACAATACCAAGTATGCGCTGAGTGGTGACAACGCTTCTTAATTACGTTGGCCACCGTACTTATATTCGCATCCTTTCCCATTTAAATTTAATATTGAGCCAACTCATTTCAATGACTGGCATAACTAAGGTACCAAATCAAGAAACACACCTAAGGGCCTCAAAAGCGAAAAACACCGCACACATAGATCCTATACGCAACTAAACGACGGATCTTAGGTATTGTCCTAGGCCAATCCACTAATTCTCTATACCCTTCGCCGCACGCAGGATTACCCAAATCTGGTCACACCCCTGACAATGGACTGAAAAACTCGGAAATACAACATAATGATCAAATATAACAACACAAGGTACAAAAATAGAGGAAAACTACATTGCATTAACTCCATGTGTTTGATAGACCATCAACCCATTGTACAAACTCATAAGTGATTCCTAAATACGCAACTATAATCCACAAATCTGCTTACATTATTTCATATGCTCCTGGCCAGGGGGCAATAAAAAATTAATCCAAGATCTAACATACTAAGATCAAACAACACGCAAGCAAGACTTCAAACAAAAATTCCATAGGGATACTTTAAGTCTGCTATTAATCACCAACATCCTCTTTCCTTCACCTGAAATGATACTAAAAAACGTCAAACAATAATGTTGGTGAGATCGTAGGTTTGACCTTAAACCCAAAAGCTATGCCAATATTTCAACAGTGGACAATAGTGCTACATGACAGTAAATATATGCTAACAATCCAAGACATAGCATCCCCGCTAATCATATCACAACATCCAATAATAAATCCGTAGTCACAACTCCAAATCACTAATCGCACCTAAAGGGCCTTGCCCCCCCCCCCCCCCCCCTACCAACTGTAGCACTATATTAGGGCGCTCCACACAGAACCTTGCATGCCAAACACAGTACATGCAAGTACCACACAGAACCTTGTATGCCAAACACAGTACATACAAGTACCACACAGAACCTTGTATGCCAAACACAGTATATACAAGTAAATCAACACATAATATTCACATAATAGTCATAAGCACATATCTTATCCCAAAAACAAAACCACATTTCGCACAGTTCAATTCAAAACATTTCAAAACACATTTGAGTATCATTTTCCCCCATCGGAAAAACAGTAAAAAGTGGGGCTTACGTGAACTCCTTAAGCAAGCCTTTAGAAAACCAACTTCTAATACACAAGAAAATGCACGACGCCCGCCACACGACCTTAGTCCATTTAATGTCATTCTTAATCAATCACTTCCAAAACCAATCTTCTCGTTTGATGCATAGAGTTTCGAGCGTTGTATACGTATTATCAAAAAAATTTAGGTTTTTATTCGTGTGATGGTTGTACGACTTACTCAACAATCATATCAATCTCATTCTCGAATAATACATACTTATTACCTATTTGCGTAAAAGATAAGTAATATAATAAATATTTAATAATTAATATTATAAATATATCTCGACAAGTCCATTAGGGTACACCTTAATCACTTCAAAATAATCATTACTTGTTTGGAAAGACGGACACGTTTAATCACAACAACACCTTAGAGAAAGTTTTTAAGAAAAATTATATTTTTTCGTCTTTTAGTGAATTTATTAATTAAATAAAATAATAAAATAATATTTTATTATTAAAATCAAAAAATCATGTTTTAAGTAAAATTTCTGTTAAATTTTTTACGGAAATTTCTGACATTACCCGTTACGTGTCACAAGTTTTTCCAAGGTTTTTCAAACCTTAATTTCCAAACACTTTTCACAATTCGACACTTTTCGACAAAATTCCAAAATCTCAAACTTTAACGTTCACCAAAACGTTTTTCCCAAAATAACGATCAATATCACTTCGTAAATACATTTCGCTTTCAAAAAGTCCACCAAAACTCTCAAAATGACCAAATATCGCTTATTGGGCCTCAAGGCCCAACAAGGGTCCATTAGGACATTTATAAGTCCAAAATACTATTTAAGTCCAAAACCAAGGTCCATTTACATATATAAGTATATACTTATATGTAGAAATAATCCGGACCACAATAAGCCCTCCCGTTAAGCCGCGGCTCAAATAGACTTATTGGGCCGTGAGTCCATAAACTCCAAAATACGTATATTAAGCTTTAAAATAAGCTAATAAGCTACGTATCGCTTTTGGTTACTACCATAAGCCTCAAAAATAGTCCACAACATATGCCATAACACAAAAATAATCAAAATCACTTTCCTAGTGACTTTGGGAATTTACACGTGGCCTTTAAGCCCAAATAAGCCAAGAAATAGCTTAAAAATAAGCTCGAATAAGCTATACAAGTAACTTAACAAAAATAAGCATTCTAGCAACATATATTATTTAACCATCACGACCACATCATCAAAACTACAAAAACCATCTTTTTCTTTATTTTATTACACGAACCAAACACACCTTTTTCTTTCGTTTCGCTTCCAAAAATTAATTTTCAGAACGATAAACTTGTACAACTAACATCCATGCATCAAAATAAACCCAAAAGGACAAACAAAATTTAAATTTGAAAACTTACAAGAAAATCTTCAAATTTGTAGATTTCGACACGAACCGAACAACCCAAACGTTGTTTAAATGAATAACCAAATACTAGAATCAACCCCAAATATTTATGTCTTCATGTTTTCTTGATCAAAATTCAAAAATTATGAGTGTGTGTGTGTTGTAGGTGGCAGACGAACTATACACACCAAGAGAAGTGTGTGTTTTTATTTTTTGTAAATGGAATGGATTATGATGAAAATAATTCTAGTGGAAGCATATATGTGTACATCTCTTAGACAAAGGAGCTAAAATTTAGCCTCCTTGTCTCCCTTTCTAACCATAACCGGCCATGGGATCCAAGGGAGTCCCGGGCCTTTCTTCTCGTGTCGAAATCACTTAAAAGCTCGTAAAACTCAAACGTAAAATTTACCCCATAGTTAAAAAGCATTTTTATTCACCTTAAAAATACTTTTCTATTAACTTTAGAGTATTCACTTGCCATATTTACACTTTAAACCCTTCAAAATTCAATTTGGACATTAACGGACGTGTGAGACTTATTTTTCGACATTTCTCAAAATTCACGGGTCAAAACACCCGGAATACACATAACACAATAATACCTTTCAAAGGGATTATTAATCACAATAAACCTCAAATCATCACATATCTCATAAAATCACCACCGTCCACACGGTACGAAATCTGAATAAACTGACAAAAGTCAAATAGTCAAAGGACTATTAATGAAATATTCAGAACACAAAAAGGGCAAAGGTTACATTCTACCCCCCTTAAAAGAATTTTGTCCACGAAATTCAGATACTAACATCACTAAACAAATGCGGGTATTTCAATTCATCTGATCTTCATGTTCCCACGTGAATTCAGGACCACGTTTCGAATTCCACCGAACCTTGACGATGGAAAACCTACTACGCTTCAATTTCTTAAACTCTCTTTCCAAAATTTCTACAGGCTCTTCCACAAAATTTAACTTAGCATTAATTTAGATCTTATCCAAAGGCACTTTTAGTGTTGGACCAGCCAAACACTTCTTAAGGTTCGACACGTGGAACGTGTCATGAACACTATTCAACTCCTTAGGCAAATCTAACCGATAGACCACATGGCCTACTTTCTCAATAATCTCAAATGGTCCATCAAACCTAGGT